>JAKSZT010024921.1:156377-189584 GCA_026826555.1 Tolypeutes matacus | reverse complement strand
TATGTTTATATATAATTTTACAAATATTGGTATGTATTGTGAAAATTTTGATTTTTACTCACAATAAAAAATTAATAAATTAAAAAACATTTTTTATATTAATTATTAAAAACAACTGCACGGTGCCAGCATAAGTTTGGATATACTGACTAATAGAACAGAATTGAAAATTCTGTTATAGATACACACCTATATTGTCAACTGATTTTCAACAAATCCAACAAGCCCATACAACTGGGACAGAATTGCATGTCCAACAAATGGTGCTGGGAAAACTGCACATCCATACCTAAAATAATGAGAGAGGTCAACATCTCATGCCTTTTTTAAATATTGACTCAAAATGGATCAAAGATGTAAATACAAGAGCCAAGACCATAAAACTTCTAGAAGATCATATAGGGAATCATCTACAGTATCTGGTAGTAGGAAATGTTTCCATGATCTTTACATCTGAAGCACAAGCAATGGAAGAAAGAATACATAAATGGAACCTCCTCAAAATTAAAAAAACCTTTGTGCTTCTTGGTAGTTTGTCAAGAAAAGGAAAAGGCAACATAATCAATAGGAGAAAATATTTGAGAAACACTTATCTGATAATAGCCTAACATTCAGAATACAAAAAAAAAATAATAAAAACTATACATCTCAAAAAAAAAAAAAAAAAAGAAAGAAACACTATTCATTTTAAAAATGGGCAACAGATTTGAATAAACACTTTTCCAAGAAGGAACTAAAAATGGATAAATGGCACAGGAAAGATGCTCAGCATCTTTGCAATGACAGATACATGCCACTAAAAATATTGTTAAAACATTTAAAATTGTATGATACAAAGTGTAAACCATAATATAAACTACAAGCTATGATTAGAAGCAATGCTTCTATATTTGTAATTCATCAATTGTTGCAAAAGTACCACATTAATTAAAGATGTTTTAAATAGGGGAAAATATGAGGGGTAGAGGGGGTGGGGTATATGGGAATCTCCCATATTTTGAAAATATATTTTTTATTACAGAAGCTGTGAGCTTAAAAAATAATCCTGCATAATGTGCAGAATTCCCATGTGTCACCCCTTCACTAACACCTAACATTGTTGTAAAATATTTGCTACAAATTATGAAATATCATCATCAAACTTTTAACAATAACTGGTCAAAACCTTAAATATGGTATATTTTTCCATACACCCCTATTATTCATAATACATGTGTTAGCATTGTACATTTCTTATAGTTCATGAAAGAATGTTTTCATATTTCTACTGTTAATCAAAGACCATCTTCCACCAAATGGTCCATGGTAAAATACAGTACCGTGCCTTGTACAAACTATTCAATGTCTACACTCAATGGCTCTCACTTTCATCACAGAATGGTGCAGTCATCACCTCAGTAAATCTTTGAACATTTTCCTTAGTCTTTTGACCCTTAGTGGTGATATGGTACCTTCTTTGGCAGATGCAGAAATATTACAACATTGATATTAAATATAGTCCATAAGTTACATTAATTGTATTTTCCTATGAATCATCTTATTTTTAGTAAGTTGTAATAGTGTCATACATTTTCTCCTATTTCATAGAAGAACACTCCTATTTGCACTATTAACCACAATTCTTATCCACCCCTGGGTTCACAATGCCATTCAGTTCCTAGATCATTTTCCAGCCCTCTCTTTTTTCTTTATTTTTAAAGATATTTAAACAAAAATGATATATAAAAAAACGTAGGGGTGTTGTCCCATATATCTTCAGTGGAACTTTTCTGTGACCTAAAACTTCTTTGGGAAAAAAAAAGATAAGAAAATAAGACAGAAGAGGAATATAAAGAAAAAAATAATAAACATAAGTGAAACAAGAGTTTTCACAGTGATGAAATTCACAATGAGTGAATTTGTTTGCTTTGTTTATGGGGTGTTTGGGGATTACAGAAAAAATTACAAAACTACACAAGGAAATTGGCAACCCATTGGCAGTCTTTATCTTGGTATATTATGTTAACCTATCTCCCCAATATAACAGAATTAGACTAATTTATGATTTACCTACACATAGTTCTTCTGCCCCTGTTACTTGAGCCTATAATTAGTACTATATGCATTCAAAACATGTCCCAGAGACTTATATCTTCCAACCATTCATATTCCAGTTGAACCCTGAATCTCATCAGAGTTAGAGCCAACACCTACTTTCCAGTTCATTGGACTTTCCCAGGACAACTAACAAAATGATGATAATCGACAATGTCCATCAAAAAAAAAAAAAAAAAAAAAAAAACAGATTGTCTAAAACTTCAAGAACGTTCCATTCATCTGCTCATGGGTTCTAAGGCCCCTGTCAAAAATAAATAGATTAGCCATCATCATCTTAAAATGTTCATTATTGAGGAATAAACAAAGTTCAGGGCAGAATGTAAATATGGACCAAATTAAACTTACTAATATTCTAGTTATTGAAGAATTTTAATGTTGATATAAAAGAAATGGTTGTCAGAGGCTCTAAGAGGAGGTAGAGGGAAGAATTCTGCAACAGGGAGCATTTGGGGAACATTATAATCCCTCTGCATGATATTGCACTAATGCATACAGGCCATTATACAATTTTTCAAAATCTATAAAATTTTATGCTGTAAAGTGTAAAACATAATGTAAACTACAGTCTATGGCTAGATGCAATGTTTCAATACTTTTTCATCAATTGTAACAAATATACCATACTCCTATAACATATAAATAGGGGAAAATATGAAGTGGAGAAAGGGGCTTATAAGAATCCCATATATATTTTATGTAATTTTATGTAATTAAAACTTCTTTAAAATAAAGAAAAACTAAAGCAAAAAAATTGTCATTTGAACCCAGTAACAACCATAATGGGTAGTGAAAATTAGAGAATATCCCATGATCATAAAAATTTCTATTGGACAGCACTATTCTACATTATGTTGCATGCATTACAATATAGAAAATAAAGGTTAGCATTTTGGATACACCAAAAATATGTACATTAGAGGCATATAATATCAGATTTGAAATGGAAGAAAATGAGTAAGTGAAATCAAGTACAGAAGATCTGAACTTAAAAATCAAGTACAGAAGATCTGAACTTAAAAATGAAGAACAGACAGAAAAAAGAGTGGAAAAAGTTGAACAGATTCTAAGGGAGATGATATGAAACACACAAACATGTGTTATTGATGTCTCAGAAGGAGAAAAGAATGCAAAAGAGGGAGAAAGAATATTTGAGGAAATAATGACTGAAAATTTCTCAACACTTATTAAGACATAAAAATTGATATCCAAAAAGGACATCACATTCCAAACAGAATAATTCTGAATAGACTGACTCTGGCACACCTACTATTCATAATGAAAAATACCAGAGATAAAGAGAATATTCCAAAAAGAGCAAGAGAAAAGCAAAACATCACATCCAAAAAAAGTGCAATAAAACTAAGTACCAAACTCTCATCAGAAGCCATGGAAGCAAGAAGGCAGTGGTATATTTAAGATCCTGAAAGAGAAAATCTGCCAGCCAAGAACTGATAATCCAGGAAAATTCTCCTTCAAAAAGGAGCATGATTTTAAAGTCTTCAGAGAAAAATCTGAGTGAGTACATTACCAAAAGACCAGATTTACTAAAGGGAGTGCTGCAACATGAGAGAAAATGTCAAGGAGATGGTTTCAAAAAAGAGTGTAAAAATGAAGATAATTAGGAAGGTAACTTAAAGTGTAAATAGTAAGATATGACAAAAGAAAGGCAAATACCAAAGTGAATGAAGTAACACCTTTACAGTCCTAACATTGAAAATTAGTCACTTGAATTTCCCAATCAAAAGACAGGGAATAACAGAATGGATAAATAACATGAGTCATCTACACACTGTCTACAAGAGACTCCCTTCAGATATAACGACACAATCAGTTTGAAAATGAAAGTTTAGAAAAGTTATTCTACTCAAATAGCAACCAAAAAGAAATGGAATAGTGATAAACTAGATTTTAAATGCAAAAGTATAAAAGAGTTGAAGAAGTTCATTATATATGAATAAAAGGTGTAATTCACCAAGAAGAAATAACTCTAATTAATCTGTATCCACTGAATCTGGGTGCCCCAAGATACATGAGGCACACATGGGCAAAACTGAAGGGAGAAGTAGACATCTCTAAAATAATAATTGGAGACTTCAATATACCACTTTCAACATTGGATACAACATCTGGACAGAGGATAAATAAGGAAACAGAGGGCTTGAATAGTATGATAAATGAGCAAGACCTAATTGATAGTTGTAGGGCATTACACCCTAAAACAATATATTTTACATTCTTCTCAAGTGCTAGTGGATCCTTCTCCAGCATAGACCATATTTTTGTGACAAAAGACAGGTTTTAATAAATTTATAAAGATTGAAATTATACCAAGGAATTTCTAAAATCATAATGGAAAGAAACTGGAAATCAATAACAGGCAGAAGAAGGGAAAATTCACACATATATGGAGATTACACAACACATTCTTAACTAGAGAGTAAAAAAAAAAAAGAATTTGCAAGGAAAATCATGAAATATTGAGCTGAATGAAAACAAGACCAGAAAATATCAAAACCTGGAGGGAAATTTATAGTCCACAGTACTTTATTGAAAAATAGGAAAGGTAAAATCAAAGACCTAACTGAACACCTGAAGAAACTAGATAAAAGAAAAACAAACAAATCCCAAGCCAAGCCAGAGGAAAGAAATAATAAATATCAGAGCAAAATAAGTGAAATCGAGAAAAAACAATACAAGGGATAAACAAAACCAAAAGTTGGTTCTTCAAGAGAATTAAAAAAATTTGACAAATACTTACTAGACTGACAAAGAAAAAAAACAATGAAGATGAAAATAAAATCAACAATAAGAGATTGGTCATCACCACAATTGTCATAGAAATAAGAGACATCTAAATGAGAGTGCACTATGAACAACAGCATGCAGATAAACTAGAGAAAATAGAGAAATGGACAAATTCCTAGAAACACAAGAACAGTCTACATTGACCCCAGAAGAATTAAGAGATCTGAACAAAGCAGTCATAAATAAGAACATTGAAGCAATCATCACAAACCTCCCAAATACGAAAAGCCCAGGAACAGAAAGATTCACATTTGAACACCTCCAATCTTTCAAAGATGATTTAATCCCATTCTTGCTTCAGGTATTCCAAACAATTGAACAAGAAGGAATATGACCAATTTCATTCTATGAAGCCAATATCTGTTGTGTGAATGTTGTCATGGGGCTGGGTAGGATGGTTGGGGGAATCGCTCGGCGGCGTTCTGAGGGGTTTGGACGGCGAGAGAATAAAGGCAGCAGACAAGTTTCTCTTTGGGTTCAGCAAACAGGATTTTTTTTATTGAGGACGTGCAGGGCCTTTTATTGATTCCGTGAGGGGTCTTGTGTGGGGGTCTTGTAGGAGGCAAGGCAAGAAAAGAGAGGAAGTACGTGGCAGGCTAAGATTGGGCACAGTTGGTTGCTAGGGAGGGTTTGCTATCTGTGGAAGGCAGGAAGGTTTCGCGGGCGTGGGAACAGGGTGAGCTACATTCTTAAAGAAGGCTGAAAATAGAGTTAGGCTAGTCCTTTGTTAGTCGGCCATTTGAGCTTTACCTCCTTAGGCAACCTCCAACAAATATCACTCAAACACCAAACACAAATAAAGATGCCAGTAGAAAAGAAAATTACAGAACAATATCTCTAATAAATATAAATGAAAACTTCCTCAACAATATACTTGCAAACCAAATAAAAAAGCACACTTAAAGAATTATTTACCAGAATCAAGTGGGTTTTATCCCATGTATGTAAGAGTGGTTCAACACAAAATATCAGTTTGTACAATGTATTGCACTAATTAATTAGAGAAAAAGAATTACATTATCATCTCAATAGACACAAAAAGGCATTTGACAAAATACAGCATACTTTCTTGATAAAAATACACCAAAGTACAAGAATAAAAGTAAGATTTTTCAACACGTTAAACTCAAAAGTGAAAAACACACAGCTAAAAATGTACTCAATGGTGAAAGACTGAAGTATTTCTTGCTGAGATCAGGAATAACACAAAGATGCCCACTATCACCACTGTTATTCATTACTGTACTAGAAGTTCTAGCTAGGACAATTAGGCCAGAAAAATGCACCCAAACAGGAAAGGAAGAAGTAAACCTTTCACTAATCACTGACTATATAATCCTATAACTAGAAAATCACAATAAAATCCAAAACAAAGCTACCACAACTAAAACACTAGTTCAGGAAGGTGTCAGGATACAAGATTAATATGCAAAAATAGTAGTGTTTCTATACACTACTAATGGACAATCTGAGTAGGAAGACAGAAAAATAGTTCATTTTCAATAGCAACTAAAAGAAACAAATATTTGTGAAAATCCTCATAAAAGTGTGGAAATGAAGAGAGTTGAGGGTAACACATTACAGTGAGTATAACTAACACTGTTGATTTATAAATGTGAATGTGGCTGAAAGGAGTAGTCTGAGGACATGAATATCAATTGAAAATAATCTTGAGAATGATCTAGGAAATGTTTCAGTAGTGGATTAAGATTGTGGTTAGTAGTATAAATATAAGAATGTTCTTTTACAATGATTTATGAATATGATGATACACAGGAAAAAGACAACTAAGTTAACTTATGAACAATAAATAGTTAGGAGTAATATTGTAGTTTTTTTGCAGCAATATCAGAAATTCTAAGGAACAATAATGGGGAATTTAAAGGGGTATGGGGATTTTCTATTTAGAATAACAAAAATATTCTAAAATTGATGAGATGATGACAGCACAACTATGATGAACATGAGAGCCACTGATGGTACACTTTGACTGGATTGTACAAGACATGGGACTTTATAACACAGTGAAATCTGTGGTGGAGGATGTATTGTGGTTAACAGAACAAATGTATGAATGATCTCTCAAGAATTATAAAAAAATATAGAAAAGTAATACAGAGTTTTCATCATCAGGTGGGTTGTGGGAAAATACACCAAATGTAAGATATTGGCTATAGTTAGTAGTAAAATTTCATGATGCTGTTTCATAGTTTATAACAAATGTTTCAGAACAATGCAAGCTATTGGTGGTAGAGTAATGCATGGGAGGTTTTGTGATGAAATGAATGTTTGTTTTATAAGTTCACAATATTTACTATACACTTATTGTTTATGTGTGTTCATGTATGTGTGATATACTTCAATAAAATTGTTTAAATGAAAAAATAAAAGAACTATTTATTTACTTGACCAATGCAATCCTTGCTAGACTGTTGGCACTGAGATTGCTGTGCTAAAATATTGGTCAGGAAGAGGGACTCTATTATCACCTTCACTATTGTATGAATGGTAAAACTAACCAGTGACAGCCACCATGAACACAATCTTAGGATCCAAACCCACTCCATACCTATAAGCAGAGATTATTCAACTCTACAGTTAAATCATTCTTGGGAGAAAAAAGTAGTTGGAGGATAGTGATGGGGAGAGGATGAGGAGATAGAGAAAGAAGTTAAGTGGAGTTTGAAGACTAAGAATAAGAAGAGGAAGAGAAAAAATGTAATTAGAAAAGGTAGAATAAGAAGAAAAATAATCAATTGAAATGATGGCTGATTTTACTTAGACAAGATATGGACAAGATATCTTCTTTATATAAGATAAACTGGTTATTTGTCACCTTGAAGACTTCTAAGAACCTGGGATTCTTGAACCACTTGTGTAATACTTTGTATAACTAAACTGGTTTATTGATTTCTTTTCTTTTACAAACTGTCTTTTGGGTTTAATGACAGATAAAATACAGTTGATACAAAATATGTTTGCTTTAATATATAAGATAGTGAAAATTTAAGTGAATTTTTAGCATGGGAATAAGCAATCTAGAAGAATTTTTAAGTATATAAATGAATTGAAAATGTCTAGATGAAAGCAGTTATTAAAATCATCTATTGTGCCCAAATAGATATACACACACCAATGTTTATTGCTGCATTATTCACAATTGCCAAAATTTGGAAGCAACCCTAGTGTCCATCAACAGATGAATAAACAAAATGAGGTATACATACAATGGAATATTACTTAGCTGTAAGTAAGAAAGAAAGAAGTATTGACATACATGACAACATCAATGAATATTAAAAATGTTATATTAAGTGAAGTAAACCAGTCACTGAAGGACAACTATTGCATTACCTCACCAATATGACTTTACATATTGAACAGACTCCCAGAGATAGAGTCCGGAAGATATATTGTCAAGAGACAGAAAGAGAGTTGTGTGCCGCTGCTAATCTGGGCAGAATCTATAATCAGGTTGAGGGTGGCATATTTGCAGTTAATAAGGGAGATTGGGATGCAGTGTTGTGAGTGGAATTGATAGTGGTGAAGTACGAGTTTGAGCAAAGTAGGTGGATGGGTTGGGCCATTCATGGACCTGGGGTAGGATTGGAGGAAGAAACAGATGAACTCTGGGAAGGATGTGGTTTGTGATTGAGAATACAATTGTGGGTATGTTATTTTGGTGTCTATATCTTGGGAAGGTCACCAATGCAGGGTGTCAGTGATGAGGGGATGTGTAGGGAAGGGTACCTAGGGACATGCTTCTATGGACTATGAATGTGTTCAAGTTACCATCACAGGATGTTATCTCAGAGGGTAGAGGCCCTCAAAATATATGGGAATCTCCTATCCTATTATTAAATATATTTTGAATTGAATTTTATCATTCACACATGAGCATACATAGACAATCAGTATATAGTAAAAGTTGTGAACTTACAAAATAAACATGCATAACATCAAACAGGGGTCCCATATATCACTCCTCCACTAACACTGCATTGCTGTGAAACATTTGTTACAAACTATGCAAGAACATCATTAAAATATTACTTCTATCTACAGTCCATATCTTTTATGTAATCTAAAAATTCTTTATAAATAAATTGTATTATATGAGAAAAAATCATCTAGTGAAAATATTACTAATTTAAAGCTGATATAAAACATAGTAGTAACAATAACAGGCATAAACCTTTACAATTTCATAAACCAAAATGATGGTGATTTTTCCAGAAATTCTGACAGTTACTGCAAATAATATCATCTCCTTTTATCATGTTAGAAAAATAGATTTTAGAGAATCAAAGGGATGTTCAAAAAAATCAAAAATATTTGTATTAGAATAAGAATTTAAACTGTGATAAAATTTTACTACTCTTTATTATCTAATGATGCCTTGTTTATTATGAAATCTGAATTGTATATCAAGTTGGCAATCTGGTTCCACCTCAGCACAAGAACTGGTCTAAGTCTTGGAATGCAGTCATATCCCATTTCCAAAAGCAGTAAAAATGATGTTTTAATTTCCTAGGCTACATTATAAATTAGACTGTGGTATTGAAACCAATGGCTCTCCACCAACACCATATATTGCCCATCCTCCACTCACAGCTGGCTGCCTGAGGACCCAGCTGCAGTGAGCTTGTTGGTGACAGAAAGGGACATAAAAATAATCTTCCACAAGACCAATGATAAGCACTGCTGATCACTGATCACCACTTTGATTTAGAGATTTCAGATTTCTGGGGGCCTGTCTCTGAGGGCAGTTATTATTTCAAACTTCCCTGGACAAAGACAGTGGGGGTAAAGGTTTCAGCCACCCAGGGCAAAGTCTTAGACAGAGGAGATTTAATGCTGCTATCTTTCACAAGTCTCATGGGACAGTTAGAGGAAGGGTTGCATTAGCTGGGCAGGCCAAGAAAGTTCCGATACTGCAAGTCATGGAAGAATATCTTGGTACCCATCCTGGTCCCCTCCTCAGGGCACTTTAGAACTGGTCTGAAGCCATATCTTGGCTTCCTGGCCCTGTTTTAGCTGAGAAAGACTGATTTGAGAAATCCTTCTCTGGTATGCCCCTCTGTCAGAATTTGCTTTCTAGGCAAAAACAGTATGAGCCATCGAAAGAATTGAAAGAATCTTTAAAGGAAGGCAATCTGGAGCAAATGATTACCTGCTTCAACCAACCTGTAAAGGAAGTTGTGTTTCCTAGGAATAAGAAGGTAAAACCAAAAAATTGTAAATAGGCAAACCCCAAAACAAATAACAAGGAAAATTCAAGGGCAAGACAGGCCCAAAAAGTCAGAAAAAACCCTGCACACTGCATTCACCTTGAGCAAACTTTCCTGATAGAAGGGTGTTATTTCTGGTGTTGAAACAATGGTAACTTTAATTAAAGCAAAGAACTGAACATATTATTAAAAGGCATTTTAAAAGTCTCATCACCTCCTCCTAACTTGTATCTTTACTGAGAAAGTGTGCAAGATTAAGCTTACTGTTTTTAAGTGCTGCTATTATGGCTGGTCTTGGTAATCTCATCTTCATTTCTGACTCTGTTTCTGGAACTTCATAATCACTTTCAGAATCAGCTTCAGCAGCCTGATGTCTCCTGTTCACCACAGCTGAAGCTGTCACTATTCTTTGTCTTCTATTATTA
Organism: Tolypeutes matacus; assembly: GCA_026826555.1. NCBI lineage: Eukaryota > Metazoa > Chordata > Mammalia > Cingulata > Chlamyphoridae > Tolypeutes > Tolypeutes matacus. The sequence continues at coordinate 179,026 of JAKSZT010024921.1, read as the reverse complement.
TTTTGTTGGTTGATCTTTAGTGATGGGTTGCTTTCATATCCCTGAGAGGAGTCACATATACTTCATTATTTTTTTCATCTTGATTTTGAATAATTGTTGTAGTCATTTTGGCATCCTTTGCTATGCTACTGCTTGGTCATGGTCATCTTTATTTGCTTTTCCTGAGTCTTGATTTTCTTCAAAACTCTCAGACATGCCCTATCTTTTACTTACTACAGAATCTCATTAAGTAGGACCAGAAAAATTTTTTCAAGAAAGCTACTGAATTTTAGAGAACAAAAGCTTTCATACAAACTTGAATTTGTAATGAACAGAAACTTGTTAAGATCTCACCACAAATTTACATAGTCAAGTTATCATATGATGTTAAGACCTGATAATCTTGGGAATTTTTGTCCTGAGGATTTAATTCATGTGGTCATGTCAAATTAACAAGCAGCTCAACAACATTACTGATATCAATTTCAGATTAAACAGAAGATGCAGGAATACTGACCAGTGTTTGCAGAGTTGGAAGAACAAGTTTCTCAAAACATTCCTAATTAGTCCTGCTTGCACAAGCAAACATGGGGGAGAATACCACAAGGCAAAGTTGAAGTCAAATAAACTCTTCAATCACAGGATGTACTATAACAAAATATGATGATGTTGACCAGCATTCCAGAGAACATCAGCTTGGCTAGTCCTTCTGCAGTTAAGACACCTAGCTATCTAAGATCAGACAGGAGCTTCAGAAAATTGTTAGCTGTAGTAGCCTCCTCTTTAGATTCTTTTGACCCCTTGCTCAGCAGCACTGTTTATTTTTGAAGCTCAAAAAATCTCTATCTTATAACTAGCTGGTAAGAAAATAAAGAGACAAACATATAAGGAAATAAATCCAAGAATTATCATTTTAAAATATTAAAATGTACACTGTGGAAAAAATAGTAAAAAAACAAACCAAGAAACAGGAAACAGTGGCCTATTCAGAGGAAAAGGGTAAAAATTCAGAATACACCAATGAAGAACATGAGAATGTGGACATACTTAACAAAATCTTTAAAAATAATCTTAAAAATGCCCAAGGAGATGAAGGAAAACACAGAGAAATAACTAAAGATATCTGGAAAACAAAAAATGCGTAATATGAAAATTTGTAAAGAGAAATTAATTTTTTTTTATTTTTTTTATTGTGGGTAAAAATCAAAATTTTCACAATACATACCAACATATGCAAAATGATATATAAATATATATGCATATATGTGCATTTGCTTACAAAAATGTTATATATATATATATATATATATATATATATATATATATTTAAAGAGGTGCTTAGATTACCCAAAATATTACACGGAACCCACTGGGATTCCATGTTGCCCACCTCCCACACCTCCACCACATCCCACACAAACATCTCCCACAAGTGTGGCCCACCACCTTAATAAACTTACACATCCTGGAGCCTTGCCACCAACCATAAACCACAGTTCACACCGTAGACCACACTCTCTCCCACACAGTTCTGAGTGGTGTGTGCTGATTTAAAATGGCCTACATCCGTTGCCACAACGGTACTCAGGACAACCTCCAAATCCCAAAGAAGCCCCTGTATTTCAACTGCTCATCCCCTCCCTGCCCCAACAGTGTCAAGTGGCCACTGGCTCCACCTCATTGTTATAATTTTTTCCATTGCTAGAATCGAGGGAGAAATAAATTTTTAAAAGGAGCAAAACAGTACCTCTCTATGTGAAGACCACAACATAACAGTGGTAGTTTGAGGTTTTGTGCACCCCAGAAAATTATGTTCCTAAAATAATCCATTCTTGTGCGTTTGAACCTATTGAAGGTGATACCCCCTTCTGAGATTATTTCAGTAAAGGGCATTTTGATTAGATTAATTTGGTAGGGTGTGGTCCAGGGTATGTCTTAATCCTCTTAATGCAGCCCTTTATAAACAGATGAATATAGACAGAGGAAAGTGCAGAGACAGAGAAAATCCTAGAAACTAATAAAGAAAGATACAAAAGCCAGAAGTGGAAATCAATGGATTGTGGTAGAGAATGAGCCACAGAAGGAGATAGAAAAGGCCCAGGAACTCATAGCAAAACCCCAGGAGCTGACAGAGAAAACCATGAGATTAAGAACATGAAATATACAGAACCCAGGGTAGAGGAAGTCACAGAAGCAGGAGGCAGAGGTTAATTTAACAGAGTCTAGAGTAGAAGGCAGAGAATGATAGAAGCTGCCATTGTCCCTTGCCATGTGAAAGAATTATAGGATTGCCAGCAACTGTGTTATTGGGCAGAGAGCTCAGCTGAGATCTTGATTTGGACATTTTTCTCAACCACGCAAATGTAAGCTTAGAAGTTCAAAAACTCCAATTGTAAATGCCAACCCATTTCTTTTTTATTGCCTTGGCAGCCTCTAGCAAATGAAAATAAACTGAAGTGAAAATTTTCCTGGATGGTTTCAAGAGCATATTGAAAGAGCTGACAGAAGAAAGAATCTGTGAATTGTAAAGCAAGATATTTGAAATGAATCACACTGAGGAGCAGAAAGAATGTTGAATTTTCAAAAGTGAAAATAGATTGAGACAGTTCTAAGACACCACCAAGTGTACAAATACAGAAATTATGAGAGTCCCAGAAGGAAGGAAAAGAGAGAAAAATGCAGAAGAAATATTCAAAGAAATAATGACAGATAATTTCCCAAACCTAGCTGAAGACATGACTAGGATCATCCAAAAAGCCCAGAGAACACCCAACCAGATAAACATGAAGAAAAATACATTCCACAATCTACTGAACACACTATTGAATGAAAAGGACAAGGAAAATCCTCTGAAAGCTGCAAAAGGAAAGCAACATGCTGTGAAAATGGGAGTCCCAATTAGATTGAGTGCTGCGAACTCATCAGAAACCATGGAAGAAAGAAGACAGTGGGTAGAAATACTTAAAATGCTGAAAGAAAACATCTTCCAACCAAGAATTTTGTAAACAGATTTTCTTTCAAAAATGAGATAGAGAGATCAACATGGCAATGTAAGGCATCTCCTGATAAAAATCTCCCCAGGGATTCCGTGATTAAAAGGACAAATCCCACTTGCTTAGAACTCTGGAGAACAATAGAGATTGGAGAAGGAATCCACAAATGCTGACTTGAATAAATAGAAAAAGTCAGGTAGGAAACTCCCATTCCCATATGACCACCCTTTTTTCTTTTGCTAACTCAATCTTGTAGAACTTGAGAGTTGTTTAGAGACAGAAGCTCAAATCACTCTCATGTCCCAGTGGGAGCTCATGATAAAGTCACTTACAGTAGTGAGTTAGAAACCCATGCATATCCAGGGACAGAGAAAAAATCCACTGAGACCCAAGATAGGACACAAGACACTGAGAAATGCTGAATGAAAAAGGGGACCTTGTGGTTGGAGAGAAAGAGACCTTGGTAAAGGGTGGCAAGTAGTGCACTCATTCAATCTAGACACTTTCAGCTGGACCACTTAAAATAAAGTGGAGTTTTCTAGAGTGACCCACCTTATAGCACTGAACCCATTTGGCCCTCTGTGGCAGGATAATAAAAGGGGAAAGAAATCAGAGTCAAAAAAAGCCCCATAAAGAAAAAAAAAAAAAAGGGAGTTAAACTGAACTTCTGTAAGAGAGGAGGGTCCAATAAATGAAAACTGTAGGGAAAATGGGGCATTGAGTGAGGGAGAGAATTTAAAGGAATCATAAGTGCAGGGGAGAAAATGCTGAAGAAAAACAAATGGAACAGATCAATATGTCTGAAGTAGGAACAGAGGAAGGGAAGTTTTCTCTAGATGTTGAAACAATTACATAAAAAGTGCAGTTTTCAAAATTGTATTATATATTCTGGTTAAGAGAAAGATGAAGAAGAGATGAAAATAATTGATCAGTTAAACTTGGGCTATCCTAAAGTCAATAAAAGGTTTGAATAAGCATAAAAGAAGAGACTTAATACAAAGCTAAACAACAATGAAACCCTAGACAAAAGGAAGGGACTGACCTTCAGAGATAACATTTGAAAATAATCAGGAAAATATTACAAACAATACTAAGAAACAGAAAGAAATGCTTCAAAAATGGAACAAATTAAAACCTTGGAGGAGAAAGAGAGTTTGGAACTAATCAAAGAAATTCAAGCAAATCTCCTAAATCAATTCAAGAGGAAGAATGAAAAAAATAAAAAATAAAAGGATAAAGAAAATTAAGAAGACAGGGTGTGAGTACAAAGAAGAATCAGAAAATGTACAAAGAAAAATAAAAGAAATTGTGGAAATGAAAGGAACACTAGTAGAGATAAAAATACACTACAGTCATGAAGAGGCAGAAGAAAGAACTCACGAACTAGAAGACAATCAAAATCATACAGTCAGAAGAACAGACAGAGAAAAGAATGGAAGAAATGGAGCAGTGTTTCAGGGATTTGAGTAACAACATGAACCACACAAACATACACATCTTGGGTTTCCCAGAAGCAGAAGAGAAGGGGAAATGGGAAGAAAGAATAATTGAGGAAATAATCACCAAATATTTGCCAACTCTTATGAAAGACATAATATGGATGTACAATAAGTGTTATGTACTCCAAATAGAATAAATCCTAATAGACCTGCACAGATACACATACTAATCACAATGTCAAATGCCAAAGATGAAGACAATTCTGAAAGCAACAAAAGAAATTTGATTCATCACTTATAATGGATAATCAATAGGACTAATTGCCAATATCATCTCAGAAACCATGGAGGTGAGAAGGCAATGGTTTGGTAAATTTAAGATACTGACAGAAAAATTGTCAGTAATAAGTTCTTTATCCAGCAAAATTATCCTTCAAAAATGAAGGAGAGTTTAAATTATTCACAGATAAACAAATTGAGGGAGTTGTCAAAAGAAGTGCTGTACAATCATTACTAAATTATTTCTGCAGTTTAAATGGGAAAAACACGTTCCAGGAAAATGACATTGATGTAGGTAGGCACTACACAGCTCTTTTGTAAAAAATGGCAAAGAGGGGACAAAACCCAGCTGAGTAAGCTGTTTTGTGAATCAACAGAGCAAGATCCTGCAGGGCATCATCCAGGAGAGTACAAAGCAAAGATACAAAGAGCCCAAGGCAAAACCATGAGTTGCTCAAACCTGTGACTGGAAATGACCTCTAATTGACAGGGGGATTAGGTCCTATGGGGCAGATCAATGGGATTATCTTGCTTGCAGTTACAGACTGTCTCTGTTTCTTGGAATGGGCACTTACCATCATCATCACCTTGTTAATTATCCTGTCTGAGTCCAAAGAACTTGAGAGGTGTTGCAACTCTGCTGAGATTCAGGGTCCAATTCAAACAAGGATGGACCAAAGATTTAAGTTTCTTGGACATACAACTATCAACTATAGTACTAATTATAGGTTCAAATAGAAGGGGCTGAAGAGCCATATGTAGGGAAAACACAAACGAGTCCAGGTCATTATTAAGATTAGACTTATGCATGTCTCAGAAGGATCTTATTGACTGTGACAATAAGAATTGCCTCCAATTTTGGGGCTCCTGATGGTTCAAGAGACATCCAGAAACATTATGCAAGGATGACAGCTCAGGAGTTTGGCACCCTGCCAGTGGGCCTTACCTTGAAATTAGTGCTCCACAGTGTGATAGTTTGGTCAAATGGTTTTTGACAAGCTTGTTAAGCATACCCAACTGGCTCATAACAGTCTGTTCAATGAATGGTGTGGGAGAACTAGATATTCATTTCCAAAGGAAAGAAAGAGGACCCTAATCTCAGACCTTATAGAAAAATTTACTCAAAATATATCAAGGACCCAAATACCAAAGCTAGAACCATAAAACTCCTAGAAGAAAATATAGGGAAACAACTTCAACATTTTGTGATAGGCAGTATTTTCTTAAAACTTACTACCAAAGCAGAAACAACAACAAAAAAAGTAGATAAATGGGACCTCCTTGAAAATTAAACACTTTTGTTCTTCAAAAGACTTTGTCAAGAAAGTGAAAAAGCAGCCTTTTCAATGGAAGAAAATATTTGGAAACCACATATCCAATAAAGGTTTGATATCTGTGTTATAGAAAGGGATCATACAACTCAACAACAACAACAAAAGAAAACAAGCAACCCAATTAAAAGTGTTCAAAAAAGTTGAATAAACACTTTTCCAAAAAGGAAATAAAAATGGCCAAAAAGCATATGAAAAAATGCTCAACACCAATAACTATTAGGGAAATACAGATTAAAATTACAAGGAAGCCTACTCAAGGTATGCCCCAGAGGGAAGGGGGAAGGAGGAGTAGAATAGATTGAACAGAGGGTATTTAGTGGGCAGTGGAAGTGTTCTTCATGATCTTACAATGATGGAAGAAGAAAGCAGTAAATACCATCAAAATGTGTAAAAGTGTATGGTCTAAAATGTAAACCATAATGTAAACCATTGACCATGTTTAATAGTTGTAGCCATCTGGCAATTTGATGTAATTATGAATTCCAAAAATATAATTGGATCATGCTTGTAAACGGATTTGTTAATCTGGGGATGATTAAGTTTTAATTAGGGCATTGACTGGGCCACATCAGTAGGGAGTTGAGCCCCACACCTTTGTGGGTGGGGGAATTGAATAAAAAAGGCAAGGCAAAGGACATAGGAGGCAGTTTTTGAGAAGCAGTTTTGATGTGAGAGCTTTGATGTTGGAAAGAAGGCCAGAGGAGAAGAGAAGTGAGACCATCACCTGATAGTCTACAATTGACCTTGTGGAGGAACCAGAAGAGCTAAGCCCAGATAGAAATGTAGCCCCAGGAAGAGAGGAACCCAAAAAGCCTGAACCCTGGCAAACGTCGGCATCTGTCTTGCTCCAACACATGGAAATGGACTTTGGTGAGGGAAGAAACTTAATGCTTTATGGCCTGGTATCTGTGGAATTCTACCCCAAATAAATACCCTTTATAAAGACCAAACCATTTTTGGTATTTCACATTAGCACCCCTTTGTCTGACTAATACAGTAGCTATGTTTTGTTATTTGTATAACAGTTATTAAAAATGGCTATCCACATATAAAAAGTATTAATACAGGGGAGAGGAACAGGAGACGATGTTGGGTATATGAGAGTACTCTGTATTCTGTTTGTGACTTTGCTGTGACCTAAAACTTCTTTGAAAACAAAATGAAAAAGAGTGAGACCCTGAGGAATGAGTAGGGGAAGGTGCCTCAGTACAGACAGGACACCAGATATTGTGGTGATGAAAGGAAAAATGTCACAAAATTTTTTTGTAAATATTTTTCATTATTTTTTAATATCAAATCTTTTAACTTAATTTAACATTTTGTTTTTTAATTTTTTTACTTACTTTATTTCTTATATTTAAACTTATTATTGTTTCATTTTCCTATTAATTTGGCTATTGGAATTGCTTCATTTTCTTATTTTTATTTTTTAATAAATTGAAGGAAAAGTATCACATGGTCATCTTTATTGATGCAGATGAGGCATTTGACAAAATCCAGCATCGTTTTTTTTTTTTTTAAACATTTGCAAAATGATATATAAATATATATGCATGTATGTGTATTTGCTTACAAAAATGTTATTTATATATATATATATACATATATTTTAAGAGGTGCTTAGATTACCCAAAAAATTACACGGAACCCACTGGGTTTCCCATGTTGCCCACCTCCCACACCTCGGTAGGGAGGGGATGAGCAGTTGAAATACAGGGGCTTCTTTGGGAGTTGGAGGTTATCCTTAGTACTTAATGGATGTAGGCCATTTTATTTTATTTTATTTTATTTTATTTTTTTAAGATTGTATTTATTTATTCATTTATCCCCCCCTTGCTGCTTGTGCTCTCTGGGTCAGCTAACCACACCGTGCAGGCAGGCTTGCCTTCACCAGGAGGCCCCGGGAACTGAACCCAGGGCCTCCCATATGGTAAACGGGAGCCCTACTGATTGAGCCACAGCCGCTTCCCAGTAGGCCATTTTAAATCAGCACACACCACTCAGAACTGAGTGGGAGAGAGTGTGGTCTACAGTGTGAACTGTGGTCTATGGTTGGTGGCAAGGCTCCAGAATGTGTAAGTTCATGGCTTCATTTTTGATGAGACTTTGGGTCACAGAATATTTACAACTGGAGTGGGGGAGGATCATTTGTGTGTGGTGTTGATGGTAGGGGATGCGTGGCAGGAAATTCACCTGAGCATATATATAAGGTATATAAAAATGTTCAAGTGTTCACAGGGCATTGTCACAGTGTAGAGACTCACACAATAACAGAAAGAACATTGAATTCCCATTCTGGATAGCTCTGCCACATTCTCTAAGGGTACAGCAACAGTCTCCCAAGTGGAAGGGCAATGACTGGCGAAGGAGGATGATCCATTAATGGGCCCTTTTTATTGATGACTAGGCTTATGAGCCTTTGCTCTTGAAATTGAAACTTAGCCTATTGTTATGGGATGCCTAAATATTGCCTACTGAGAGCCTCCTAATTGTTCAAGGGTGGCCTCTCTCTAAGCCAGACTCAGTATATGAATGCATTACATTCCCCCTCTGTAACTTGACTCCTGGGGATGAGCCTCCCTGGCACAAAGGGACTGCCAAGCACCAACTAGCAATGCAACTGGAAAAAGGCCTCAAACAAAAGGGGGAAATGATAAAGACAAATGAGTTTATATGGCTAAGAGACTTCAAAGTGTGTTGGAAGGTCATGCCAGAGGTAATGCTTATGCACATCTCAGGAGAATCTCATAGACTGCCAAAGTGGACACTACCACAAATAATGGGGCTACTGAGGGTTCTGGAGACATGCATGTCCTATGGATAGCTCCAGAGTTCTGTTCCTTGCCAGTGGGCCCTACTTTGGAGTTCATGCTCCAGAGCGTGAAAGATTTATACTCAATTATGTCTTCCCTGTGCATGGCTCATCTGTCCCTTCCATTTAAACCTGTACTTGGTGCTGGTGTTTGTAGGTACATGTCCAGTGACTCGAGTCTTTGGGGCATATGTGAATCCTTATAGTTTCTAAGTAATATTTATGTAATGTAAGAATCTTAAATTTTTTTTTTAATTATTAAAAAAAGAATATGCTGTTATATGGGAAACTTACAACTAATGTAGCATATGGATTAAAATAAACAGTAGTATTGTTTAAAAATTTTCTAGTTCTGAAGAAAAAAAGAGAATACTGAAAGCAGCAAGAGAAAGTAGCACCACCATATAAAAGAGAATTTTAATACAATTAAGTGCTGATGTCTCATCTGAAACCATGGATGTCACAAGGCAGTGGTATCAACTAGTGTGCTAAAAGAGAAAAACTTCCAGCCAAGAATTCACTATCTAGCAAAGCTGGCATTCAAAAATGATGGAGAATTCAAAATATTCACAATAAACAGAAATTAAAAGAGTATGCCAATAAGAAACCTGCTCTTCAAGAAATAATAAAGGGAGTACTGCAGGGAGAAATGAAAAAAAAATTCGAGAGAGAGAGTTGTAGGATAGTGTAAGAAAAAATTTAGAAAACAACAACAACAAAAATAAAAACGAGAATTGAAAACAATATATGACATACATAAACTCAAAGAAAATAATTCCTAGACAGAAATCACAAAGAATGTTAATGGATTCAAATCACCAGTCAAAAGACATGGATTACAAGGTCCTGTAGATGCTTCCCTACATTATCTGCCAAAGTTTTTATGGTCATGGTGCTTATATTTAGATCTTTGATATATCTTGAAATAATTTTTGTATAAGGTATGAGATGGTATTCCTTTCTCATTATTTTGGATATGGATATCCAGTTCTCCAAGCACCATTTGTTGAAGAGGCCATTCTCTCCCAGTTGAGTGGGCTTGAGGGCCTTTTCAAATATCAGGTGGCTGTATATGTGAGGATTTATATCAGAATTCTCAGTTCATTTCAATTGGCCAGTATGTCTATCCCTGTGCCAATTCTATGGAGGTTTGGCCACTGTAGATTTGTACTATGTTTTAAAATTAAGTAATGTGATTCCCCTAAATTTCATTTTTTTTCAATGTCTTTGCCTATTCAGGGCCACTTGCCCTTCCAAATAAATTTCATAGTTTTTCAAATTCAGTAAAAAAAATGCTTTGTTGATGTTTATTGGGATAGCAATAAATCTGTGGGTTACTTAGGGTAGGATTGATATATTAATGATATTTATTCTACCTATCCATGAACAGGGAATATTCTTCCATTTATTTAAGGCTTCTTTGATTTCCTTTAACAGTGCTGCATAGTTTCCTTTGTATAAATCACTTACATAGTTAGTTAAATTTATACCCAGATATTTTATTTTCCAGTTATTATTGTATATGATAATTTTCTTGGTTTCCTCCTCAACTTGCTCATTATTGGTGTAGAGAAATGTGACAGATTTTTGCACATTGATCTTATAACCTATGACTCTACTGAACTCTTTTATATGTTCTAGAAGCTTTATTGTATATTTCTCAGGGCTTTCTAGGTTTAGGATCATGTGGTCTGCAAATATTAAATGTTTGACTTCTTCCTTTCCAATTTGGATGCATTTTATATCTTTTTCTTGCCTCATGCTTGAGCAAGTACTTCTAAGACAGTGTTAAAAAAGAGAGGTGATAGTGGGCATCTTTGTATTGTTCTCAATCTTAGAGAGAAAGCTTTTAGGATTTCAACATGTATGTGTTGTTTTCAGTGGTTTTTCATATATACCATTTATCATGTTGAGAAAATTTCCTTCTATTCCCTTTACAGTGTTTATATCAACAAACGGTGCTGAATTTTGTCAAATGCTTTTTCTGCATCTACAAAGATGATCATGTGACTTTTTTCTATTGGTCTGTTTATGTGGTTTATTACATTGATTGGTTTTCTTATATTGAACCATCATTGCATACCTGGAATGAACCCACTTGGTCATGGAGAATAACTCATCAGATGTGTTGTTGAATACAATTAGCAAGTATTTTTTTGAGGATTTTAGCAACTAGGTTCATTACAGAGATTGGTCTGTAGTAGTCTTTTGTGGCATCTTGTTTGGCTTTGGTATTTGGGCAGTGTTGGCATCATAGAATGAGTTAGGCAATGTTCATTTAACTTCTATTTTTTTGGAAGAATTTAAGTAGGATTGGTGTTAGTTCTTTCTGGAATGTTTGGTAGAATACACCTGTGAAGCCATCTGGTACTAGGCTCTTCTTAGTTCAGAGGATTTTAATGACAGATTCTGTCTCTTTAATTGTGATTGCTTTGTTGAGTTCATCAATATCTTCTATTGTCAACGTAGGCTGCTTGTGTGTTTCTAGGAATTTGTCCATTTCCTCTAAATTATCCTTCTTCTTGGCATATGATTTTCAAAGTATGCTCTGATGATACTCTTTATTTCTGTGGGTTCAGTGGTGATATCCCATTCCTCATTTCTCATTTTGTTTATTGGCATCTCTCACTTTTTCTTTGTTAGTCTAGCTAAGGGTTTGTCAATTTTATTGGTTTTCTCAAAGAATAAGCTTTTGATTTTATTTTTTTCTAGTGCTTTATTATTTCTATTTCATTTAGTTCTGTTCTAATCTTTGTAATTCCCTTCTTACTACTTCCTTTGGGGTTAGTTTGATGTTTGTTTTTTTCCTAATTCCTCCAGGTGTGCAATTAGGTCTTCAATTTTAGATCTTTCTTTTTTTTTTTTTTTTTTTGATGTATGCATTTATGGCTATGAATTTCCCTCTCAGCCCTTCATCCAATAGGTTTTGATGTTTTGTTGTCATTTTCTTTCTTTTCAAGGTAGTTACTTATTTCTTTTGATATTTCCTACTTGACCCACTGTCTGTCTAAAAATGTGTTGTTTAACTTCAATATCATTGTACCTAATCTGGTTCTCTGCCCCTTATTTATTTCCAGCTTCATTTCATTGTGGTCAGAGAAATTACTTTGCATAATTTCAATCTTTCTCAGTTCATTGAGAATTTCTCTGTAGTCTACCATTTGGTCTACCTTTAAGAATGATCCATGTGCATTCAAGAAGAATGTATATCCTGCTGTATTTGGGTGTAGTGCTCTGTATATGTCTATTAGGTCCAGACCCTCTAATGTATTATTCAAGGTCTTTGTTTCTTTATTGATAGTCTTTTGAGTTGCTCTGTCTAATGGTGATAATGGTGTATTCAAGTCCCCCACTATAATTGTAGAGGCATCTATTTCTGAACTTAGTTTTTCCATTGTTTGCCTCATGTATATTGAGGTGCCCTTGTTATGTGCATAAATGCTTATGATTGCTCTTTTTTACTGAAAGATTACTACTTTTACGAATATGTAGTATACATCTTTGTCTCTTACAATAGTTTTGCATTTAAAGACTATTTTGTCCGATAAAATTGTAGTTCCTCCTCCTCCCTTTTTTAGTTATTGTTTGATTATAAGATTGTTTTCCAGCCATTGATTTTCAGTCTCCTTGAAACCCTGAGCCTAATGTGGGCTTCTTGCAGACAGCATAAAGATGTGTCATATGTCCTTCTCAATTCTGCCCATCTGTGTGTCTTGACTGGTGTGTTTAATGCATTAACATTCAGTTTTATTACTCTCAAGAAATTACTTACCTTAGTCATGTTTTCTTTATGTTTATGTATATGTTGCTTTTATTTTCTTTTTGTCTTTTTAATTGTTCTTGTACTCTACTCCAACTCTTTCTCTCCAGTTTTTTCCTTTCAACCTGAAGAACTCCCTTTGATATTTTTTGAAGGGCAGTTTTCTAATTGGCATACTCTCATAATTTCTGTTTATCTGTGAATATATTGCACTCTCCATTATTTTTGAATGCCAGCTTTGCTGGATGCAGAATTGTTGGCTTGAACATTTTACTCTTGTACTTTAACTATGTTATACCACTGCCTTCTTGCCTCCATTGTTTCAGATGAGAAATCAGCACTTAATCTTACTGAGCTTCCATTGTACAGGATGGTTCTCTTTTCTCTTGCTATTGTCAGTATTTTCTCTTTGCCTTGAGCATTGGACAGTTTGACAAGTGTATGTCTTGGGTGTAGGCCTCTTTAGGGTGCTCTTTGCTTCTTGGACATGTATGACCGTCTCCCTTAGGCTTGGGAAGTTTTCAGCCATTATTTCCCCCAACACCCCTTCTGTCTCCTTTCCCTTCTCTTCACCCTCTGGGATGCCTCTAAAGTAGATGTTTGTGTGTTTTGTGTTGTTCTTCAAATACTTAATTCCCTCCTGAATTTTTTCTATCTTTTTATTGATCTGTTCTATTATCTATTTGATTTCAGATGTACTGTCTTCCACACTGCTAATTCTTTCATCTGCTTGTTCAAATCTGCTGTTATGTGATTCCAGTGACTTTTTTATTTCTTTTATCGTGCCATTCATAAACATCATATCCATTATCCTTTTACTTTTGTTTACAGTTTTTTCAGTATTTTCTCCTCTTTTGAGGACCTTATATTGAGTGTAGCAAACCAGGCTTTGAAATACAAATCTTACATGACCTCTCTTATATGAATTAAGCAAATCAAGCCAGCCATCTCAGAGACCAAAAGACTGGAAGACAGCTTTACAGGGAAGAGAGAGAAGATGTTTGTGAAACAATGCCCACACTGGCAAAATCTATGATAAGGTGGAAGTGAGTAGTTGTGCAATGAAGAACTATGGTAGAGTTGTTGGTATACTTTTGGGTTTGGTTTTGCAAGATTGACAGGAGGTTAGGGTGGGCAGATGGATTGGACAGTCATCAAACTGGGTGAAGAGTTGGAGGAGGGAGCAGGTGATTGGAGATTGGTGGGTAAGTGGGTGAAGCTACAATTTTGAGAAAATTCTTTTGGCAATAATACAAGGAAGGTTACTGGTTTAGGACATTGAATGGAGGGGCATTTGGGACAAGGCACACATGGGTCAGTCTTCTAGAGAATGTGCAAGCAATCTTATTGTCATAGTGTGCTGTATCATTGGGGGGAGACCCACATAATGAGTGGAATGGATTTGGACTCCCATGCTCTGAAGATCCAATATGTTTTCAAACAGAGGGGAGATATTCTCAAGGGTGAGAACATGGGCTGTTCCTAATAGGGGAGGACAGATAAGTGTGTCAAGGCTTAAGTGTTGTAACAAGTATCTTTGAATTTTGTCCTTCAAATATGAAGCCTCATGATCAACATAGGTCCCAAAGGGAGGAAGGAGGAATAGAATAGATGGAAGAGGGGGTATTTAGGGGGCAATGGAAGTGTTCTGCATGATGTTACAATAATGAATACAGGCCATGTTAAATTTCATCAAAAATATATAAAAGTGTATCTTCTAAAATGTAAAACATAATGTAAACCATTGACCATGGTTAGTAGCTATGTTTCAATATTTGCACAGCAGTTGTAACAAATGTACCATCCACATGTAAAAAAGTTATTAATAGGAAAGGGAAAAGTGGGGATTGTTGGGTAAATGAGAGTTCCCTATATTCTGTATGTAACATCCCTGTGACCTAAAATTTTTTGAGACAAAATTTTAAAAAAAGAAAGCACCTAAGGAAGAAATGGAAGAAAATGCCAATGTACACACAGGAACAGGACAACAGATATTAAAGTGATGAAAGGCAAAATGTCAAATTTTTTTTTTCTTTTTTTAATACCTTGTTTTTTTACTTTAGTTTGTTTTTCAAATTATTATTTATTTCATTTCTTATGTTTAAACTATCATTACTGTATTAGTCAGGGTTCTCTCAGGAAACAGAATCAGCAGGAGATATCTATCAATAATATGAAATCTTAAGAGTCTCTCACGCGACCGTGGGGATGCACAAGTCCAGGTTCTGCAGGCAGGCTGCAAACCAGCGGCTCTGATGAAAGCCCGATGAAGGGTCATTGATGAGTTTCTGGGAGAAGTTGCCTGTCTAACGACGAGCTGGGAAATTCTCTCTGAATGTTGAAATCACTTCCACTTTTAAGTCATTCAACTGATTGGATAAAGGCACCACCCATTGATAATGTAATCTCCCTGATTGATGGAGATGTAATCAGCCATCCACGCAGTAAACTCACTGGTGATTGAAGTCCATATAAATGCTCTTGTATTACAATTAGCCCAGTGCTTGCTGGAACAAACACCTGGACACGACTACTTGGCCGAGTTGACACATTAGCCTAACCATCACAATTACTATTTCATTTTCATAATAATCGAATGTGAAAAAGTGCTTGGCTTCATTTTTGAAAAAAATTCGGATCACAGAAGCATTACAACTATTGCAGGTGGTGATGTCATTGAGGGGCTATATATGGGAGGAAGTTCACCTGGGCATACATGTAAGATTTGTAAATATGTTCAAATATTCAAAGGGCATTGCCACAGTGAATAGAGATTCAAATAACAACAAAAAGATTATAGAATCATGCTGTTTTCAGTGTGAGGTTCAAAGGAAGAGTCAGACAAGTTGAAGCAGAGGGCTGCAGCTCACTCAGGCAGAAGAGCACCGAGTTTGCTGTGACCCTATCTTTTATTCCTTCAATATCATAACACCTAAAAATAGCTAGGCTTTATTATTATGGTTTTTAAGCAGTGATTCTTTTCTCATGCAAGCACATTGACCTTCTTACTTGTACTCCCTATTCTTTTAGAAAGATAGGGAACTGTTTATAGTTCCCATTATGTTTCTTTCCCACATTCTAGCAAGAACAGGAACTGCGTTCAGTTCCAGGCATGCGCTCTTGCCTCGTGAGTTCATCTGAAGTTCATTTAGTTGTCTGTTTCTTTCTTCATTTCCCCCTTATTTTTTAATTGAAATAGCATGATGTGCCCTGTAGCAGACTGCTGGTGCATTAATTGGTTTAGTTGTCATGATCTTCTGCAGACTAAACAATATAAAAAGCAAAATATTAATACAGTTATACATATGAACATAACAGATCCTGACAAACCATGTAACCATTGTTTAGGATTCAATTGTTCTAACCCGTTCATTAACACTTTTAAAATCTGTTCCCCAGTCATGGCTTGTAATTGTTTTTCTTTTTTTTTTTTTTTTGTTTTTATTTAATTTTTTTTTATTTTTTATTATGGGTAAAAATCAAAATTCTCACAATACATACAAACATTTGTAAAATGATATATAAATATATATGCATATATGTGTATTTGCTTACAAAAATGTTATTTATATATATATATGTACATATATTTTAAGACGTGCTTAGATTACCTAAAATATTACACGGAACCCACTGGGATTCCCATGTTGCCCACCTCCCACACCTCCCACCATATCCCACACAAACATCTCCCACAGTGTGGCCCACCAACCTCAATGAACTTACACATCCTGGAGCCTTGCCACCAACCATAGACCACAGTTCACGCTGTAGACCACACTCTCTCCCACTCAGTTCTGAGTTGTGTGTGCTGATTTAAAATGGCCTACATCCATTGCAAGTATTTTGTTGAGAATTTTTGCATCTATGTTCATTAGAGAGATTGGTCTGTAATTTTATTTTCTTGTGGAATCTTTATCTGGCTTTGGTATTAGGGTGATGTTGGCTTCATAAAATATGTTGGGTAATTTTCCCTCTTCTTCTATTTTTTGGAAGAGTTTAAACAGGATTGGTGTTAATTCTTTTAGAAATGCTTGGTAGAACTCACCTGTGAAGCCATCTGGTCCTGGAATTTTCTTTGCTGGGAGATTTTTGATGATGGATTCAATCTCCTTAATTTTGATTGGTTTGTTAAGTTCTTGTATTTCTTGTTGTGTCGGTGTAGATTGGTTATGCATTTCTAGAAATTTGTCCATTTCATCAGGTTGTCTAGTTTGTTGGCAAATATTTTCTCAAAATATCCTCTTATGATTCTTATTTATGTAAGGTCATTTGTAATTTCCCCCCTTGCATTTCTCATTGTATTTATTTTCATCTTCTCTCCTTTTTTCTTTGTTAGTCTAGCGAGGGGTTTGTCAATTTTATTGATCTTCTCAAAGAACCAGCTTTTGGTTTTGTTGATTTTCTCTATTGCTTTTTTGTTCTCATTTTCATTTACTTCCGCTCTAATCTTTATTATTTCTTTCCTTCTTTTTGCTTTGGGATTGGTTTGCTGTTCTTTTTCTAGTTTCTCAAGTTGTTCAGTTAAATCTTTGAGTTTAGCTCTTTATTGTTTCTTAATATAGGCATTTAGGGCTATACATTTCCCTCTCAAGACTGCCTTTGCTGTATCCCATATGTTTTGATATGTTGTGTTCTCATTTTCATTTGTCTCAATATATTTACTTATTTCACTTGCAATTTCTTCTTTGACCCACTGAATATTTAGTAGTGTGTTTTTCAGTCTCCACACTTTTGTAAATTTCCTTTTTTCCTGTCTGTTACTGATTTCTAGTTTCATTCCATTATGATCTGAGAAGGTGCTTTGTATAATTTCAATCTTTTTATATTTATTGAGAGCTGTATTGTGACCTAACATGTGGTCTATCCTGGAGAAAGATCCATGGGCATTCGAGAAGAATGTATAACCCGCTGAGTTTGGATGCAGTGTTCTGTTAGGTCTAACTTGTTTATCATATTGTTCAAGTTCTCTGTTTCCTTGTTGATATTCTGTCTAGTTGTTCTATCTAATGATGTGAGAGGGGTGTTGAAGTCTCCAACCATTATTGTAGAAATATCTATTTCTCCCTTCAGTTTTGCCAGAGTTTGTCTCATATATTTTGGGGCACCCTGGTTAGGTGCGTAGATATTTATGATTGTTATATCTTCCTGGAATATTATCCCTTTTATTAATATATAATGACCTTCTGCATCTCTTAACACTTTTTTGCATTTGAAGTCTGTTTTGTCTGATATTAGTATAGTTACCCCTGCTCTTTTCTGTTTACTATTCACATGGAATATCTTTTTCCAACTTTTTACTTTCAGCCCCTTGTATCCTTGCATCTGATTTGAGTTTCTTGTAAGCAGCATATGGATGGCTCATGTTTTTTATCCATTCTGTCACCCTGTATCTTTTGATTGGGGAATTTAATCCATTCACATTCAATGATATTACTGAAAATGCACTATTTATTTCCTCCATTTTATTCTTTGGTTTTCATATGTCATCTTATTTTTGTCTCTCTTTTTACTCTTTTGGTTATACTTTCTGCTTTTCTTTCTTCTATACTCTCATCAAAGCCTCTCTCTCCTGTCTTTTTCTTTCAGGTTCTAAGGCTTCCTTTAATATTTCCTGAAAAGCTGGATTCTTTTTCCAAACTCTCTTAGTTTCTGTTTGTTAGTGAATACTTTATATTCACCTTCATATTTGAAGGACAGTTTTACTGGATAAAGAATTCTCAGCTGGTAATTTTTCTCTTTCAGTTTCCTAATTGTATCATACCACTGTCTTCTCGCCTCCATGGTTTCTGAAGAGAAATCTGCAGAAAGTCTTACCGGACGTCCTTTGTACGTGATCGTTTGCTTCTCTCTTGTTGCTCTGAGAATTTTCTCCTTATCTTTTACATTTGACATTCTGAATATTATGTGTCTTGGTGTAGGTCTATTTGGATTTAATCTCATTGGGGTACGGTGTACTTCTTGGACATGTAAGTTCATTTCTTTGTGAGATTTTGGAAATTTTCAGGTATTATTTCCTCAAATACTCTTTCTGCCCCTTTTCCTTTCTCTTCTCCTTCTGGAACTCCCCTGACACATATGTTCTTGCGTTTTGTGTTGTCATTCAACTCTCTGAGCCCCTGCTCAATTTTTTCCATTCTTTTCTCTCTCTGTTCTTTTCTCTCTTCAATTTTAGCTGCTCTGTCTTCAGTATCACTTATTCTTTCTTCTATCATTTCAAGTCTGCTGTTCTATGCTTCAAATGTATTTTTTACTTCAGCTATTGTGTCTTTCATTCCCATGAACTTCATTACTTTTCTTTTCATGATTTCAAATTCTTCTTTACTTTCATGTAATGACTTCTTGATGTCATTGATCTCTTTAACTATATTCTCTTTCATGTCATTAATTTGATTTTGGAAATGTGTGCTCATCTCACTGATTAGTACTCTCAAATTCTGCATCTTTTCTGGGACTTTGCTTTATTCCTTTCTTGGGCCATGTCTTCTATTTTCTTAGTATGGCCCATAATTTTTTGCTGGTGCTTAGGCATCTGGTTAGTTTGTATTTTACTTAGATGCTCTATCTCTTTCTCTTTTATGGGGTTTTAGTGGCAGGAGGCTGTGAGTTATCACCGCTCTTTGATTTTTGGCTCAACCTTGATTGTTAGGATTGTTCTGCTTGTTGCTCAAAACTGAGCACTGTACCCAGTAATTGGTTGTAGAGTCGTTTTCTAGGGCCTTGGGCAGGGAGGCTATAGAGGCCAGGAAAAAACTCTCTTATTAATTTTCTTATGTGTACTTCCTTGGTCTGCCAGGATATGGCGCTTGTTGGCAGCTCTCAATTCAATGCCTGGTTGGAGTGTATTTTTTGTGACAAAGACCAGATCAATGTAATAGAGCTTCCAGTCTGGGGACTAGGAGCCCTGTGATTCAATCTTTCTGAGACAGTTCTCCAGACTTCTCTCATAGCGTCCCCCTTTTCCAGCTAGGAAGTATTTCCACTCCCTTCTTAATCCTCAACAATCAGTCCCTGTTAGTAGAGGAGGAGATTGGATGGTTTGTATATCTTTAGCCCCTTGCAGGCTCCATGGCAAACAATGGCGCAGCCCCACCCAACCTGGAAGGGCTCTCGGGGCAGGGCAGACCAAACCTTGTAGTCCAAAGCTGGGTCAGCCCCAGGCTCTCTCTCCCCTCTCCCATGGTGTCCTCAACAATTAGTTGGTTTGGATTTCTCCAATCCTTTCTAGGCTCCCAGGGCAAATCGCCTTGTGGAAGGGTCCGTGGGGCTCTGCAACCCAAATTTCAGGTCAGAACCTGAGTCAGCCTAAGGCTGTGTCCCTCTCTCTCCCCTTTCTGGGAGTGGCAGATCCCTGAAGCCCCCTTTGTCTGTGGTCACAGGCTCAGGGGCCCAAGAATTCTGAAGAGTGTGGGGGAGGGTGCTGGCAGCAGCAGAAGCTGCAACTTGCAACTCACAATTCTGAAGTTGCTATTTACCTCTTCTGTCCCTCTCTCCTCTGGGTGGTATGAAACCTTCACCTGCTGTCCTAAATCCTAGAAGATCTTTTTCCTGGCTGTTTCCACTTGTCCTCTAGCTATTTTTCTGGAGAAGAGATTCCTGTGTCTTAATAGTCCGCCAACTTCCTGGAAGTTCTATTTTATTTTATTTTTTCATTCATAATGGGAATCATTGTATGGGAGAGGAGTAATACAGAAAACACTTTCATTTCAATCACACTTCAAATCTTGTTTTAAATTTAAATTATATGCCTGGTCTTCTATTTGTGTAACAGCCATCTCTAAATCAATAATCCTATTATTAGTTTGCTCACCTATATATGCCTGACTATGTCATAGCTCACTAGCATTATGATGCCAATTTTTAACATATTGTTGTTTGGACATTCTCATATAGGGCAATTCCTGTTACAGCAGCAGCGGTAATAATATTTATAAGCCCTAATACAACAGTTATAATTAATCCAGCTAAATGTCTGTTTTGTTTTGTTTTTTTCAAATAATGATTTAGAAGGTGCCAAAGGATTTGGCTCTCAAAGGAATACTGCCAGCAGCAATTCATTCGACCTGGAAGCCATATTCCACAATGCCGTTTTCCCATTAGAACTGCAGTAGAATTCTCCTGTAAAACAGTTTCTGATACACAAGTGTAAAAGGAGCAATTGCTGCAGAAAAACCATGTTTGATTAATGCTCACTGTTTCAATTATAAAAACAATGGGATCCTGTACACATATTTTAAGAAATTTAATGGATTTTCTTTTTAAACTGGTAATATTAGTTTTACTGCCTTGCCATTCAAAAATTGGGCTAGTTCCCACAAATAATTTTTAGCTTTGTTTAGTATTTCATAGTTGTGGGATAAATCTTCCCTGAAGAGTCCAATTTAGTGACATATTTATACTTATGACATCCCCCAAATTTCAAAAATAATGAGAGGTTTCATTAGTGGTTTTTGTTGCATTACTAATTTTTCAACTTATGGCCATGTTTACATTAGGTTTCAGTATCTCTATAAAGGCCCGATTCTTTACAATTCTATAGGAATTACTAAAGAGCACAACCTCATATGAAACATGGCATGTATGCCATTTTTCACTTTGTACTATGATTTTGGGACAGTATACATGGATCAATGGATTCTATGCAGATAGGTTATTCAAGAAAATGCAATTTTAAATTTTCAATAAATTTCCCTTCCTCTTCAAGCTTTAGAGGATGGCAAGAATCAATGGGCCCAGGAAAGTGAAAAGACTAATTAATATAAATAGGGTAGGATTTGTCCCCCTAAGTGAACAATTCTAAAAGAGGTGAATTAGTAATATAAGCCCAATATGTATAATTATGTGATGGTGCATTACTTACTGCTGTGGTTGTCAATGTAAGCACTGCAAAGAATAATTGTGTTAGAGTGACATTTTGACTTTATGTTACCATCTTTTTTGCTTCTTGTGTTAGCTTCTTCGGCTTGTTTATGTCTAGGTTTCAGACATTTGGACAGGACCCAATGTCCTGGTTTCCTGTCTGGTTTCCTTTATCTGTAATGATAAGAGCAAAACCTTGACCCTATATCCTAACTTAACTTCTGCCTTTTCCCATTTATTATTACTTTTATGCTTTTTATAAACTAGTTGTCTAATATTTGTTTCTGTATTTTTGCCTGATTTCTGCCAGAAATGCTCTGCTGCTGATGTATATGATTCTGACCTTTGGCTTAAAATAATGCTTGATATAATTGTACTTGCACCTCACCATTTTCCCTTTTTTTTTGTCTTTGTAGCATTTATAAATAGAGGATTAACTGTTAATTTTTTATGATAACTATACATATATTTACATGCTTACTAAATCAGGGGATACACTGATATTCTTTGTTTATTTTTGGCTAAAGTCTTAAATAGATACAAGATAAATGTTAATATGTATATTTAGTTTAATAAGCTTATACTGACAATTAGGGTGAGAAACATAAATAGCATAACTAATTAAAAGATTAAGTCAATAATGAACAAAGTTACAGAATGACAGATAAATAGAGCAGTCTTACATATATGTATACTTACCAATATTTGGCTTTTAGCTGAGAAGTGTTGACGTAGCAACTGATACTAGAGTTTTGGTTGACTGTGTTTAGGATTAATGAACTTGATATTCTAGATGCCAATTTATGAGTGTTTTGCTAATTCCTGAGGAAGGGGTCAGCCTCCTCAAGAAGGAACACAACAGTCCTTGAGCAGTAATTTTAAGGTTTATGCATCAATCCCTGGGAGAGTGGCCAGCTCCCCTAGGGAGGAATACAACATCCATTGAAATGCATTTTATCTTTTTTTAATTTGTTACAAAACATCCTTGATGTGCTTACGATTTTAATTTCCAATATATTTTTTTTGAAATGTGAAAAGTGATAACTAGCAAGGCATTGGTTTGTAGGTTAACAAAGTTTTCTGTATGATGTTTTACTTTAGGTCTGAACAATACTTACCAAACTTTTTCTTAATACATTCAGTTTCAGGACTGTCCAAATTCAAAACAAGAGATTTAAATATATATATATATAT
>JAKSZT010024921.1:146110-156277 GCA_026826555.1 Tolypeutes matacus | reverse complement strand
TATATATATATATATATATACTTAATAGAATACCTTTATGTGTAACACAAAAGTCATTAGATTACTTATGTATGCAATGTATTAAGGTTTCGATTAGTATTTAAGTTTATTATACACAAATCATAACTATACTGGATTATACAACAGACATCCAATGAATAAACTTTTATTTCTTAAGTGTTTAAGATTCTTAGTAGCATGATTAGAATGACCTCAATTTCTTTTTTATTTTGTATAGTTTGAGGCATAGGTAAAAACAAATTAGTATTTCCTATTTGGGCTGTGGGGTAATACATTAACTTGTAACTTTAATACTTGTGTTGGTTTTGTTGTTAACATTATAATTAGAATTGGGGCTGTTGCTGACAGTGTTGAATATAAACTTGATAATTGTTGGCTATTTTACAGGAAGGGGAATATGGGCTGGCTTGACTTGTTTAAGAAAATATTAAAGAAAGCTTTAGTAAGTTTTAAAGCAAAGTGATAGTAGCATAACTGGATATTATTTTTTGCAACAAACTAGCAATATTTGGGACCACTGCATGTGGCAGGGGTGCTATTTTATTTTACTATATTTTACTGTTATGCACTACCCCAGCAGCCTCTAATGGCTGCTTTCCTTTTGTGATTATAACTAAAAATTATGATTAATAACATAATATTTTATTTAATATCATATTGAAACATTATTATATTTTCAGGAATTTTATACACTTTTAAAGTATTCATATGAACTTTTTATTCATATAATTTTAGTTGTTATAAAATTAGAAAATTTCTTTTAATTATACAACAGCTTTAAATACTTCATTCAACTTATATCACATGAACTTAACTATTTTTAGTATTTCACCTTTTTCTAGGTAAAAGACTAAATCATTTGTAACAGTTTGAAATAATAGCTACTTTTCAGGATTTGACTTTGAGAAAGAAGGTTTGAGCATTGTGTTCTTTTTAAAAGTGATAAGACCTGTTTCTCCATGGGAACGATAAGGTTAAAGTACAAGAGCTATTCTGATAAAACAGACTTTTTTTATTGCATACTGATTATTTAGGAGAAAAACTTTTACTAAAACAGACTACTGACTTGAGAAACTTTGAGAAAGAATAAAACTTCAACTTTATATTATTACATTGTTTGACATTAAAGTTTTTAAATTTTTATAGATAGACTGCTTAAATTTCACTTAGCTTTGACCACAAAAATTCTTTTTTTATGTCCTACATTTTACTTTGTTTTAATAACTAGTTATTTTATTTTAGGATAAAATTACTTTCTTTTCTTTAACACTAAAAGCACATTTTATATACCTTCCATACTTGTTATTAAAATGATTTTGGAAACTATTTCCAAACAAGCTTCTGACAACATATAATTACCATCAACATTAAACAAACTTGTTAGAATAATAATTTAATTTGTATAATTTAAATTATACTTTTAAATAATTTAATTTTAATAATTTAAAAGTATAACTACTTTTATTATTTTAAACTAATATCCTTATTTATTTATTAATATAAACGCTTATTTAATTTTTTTGCCATTCGAATAGTGCCCTTATAATAATCTTCCTTTATCAATTTAATATTACCATCCAGATGTATTAAAATATTACTATCTTGTTGACTACATCTACCAGCCTTGGTGGCTCAGGAGGCGGTGGCATAGGCCATTCCTCAACCTCCTCAGAAATTAACTCCTTATTTCCTGGGGAATCCACAGGGATTGGAGAGGTAGACATGTCAAATTTATCAGGACTGGAATCTTGAGGCAAGTCCTCCTCACTCTGGAAATGTCGTATAGCCAGAGCAATTTGCTGATAAGCAGCCCACACGTCAGCCGAGACAATTTCTCTGCGCTGATGAGCTCATTTAAGAGCCTACCCCACATCCTGCCAAACCTTAGGATTTAATTTGTTTCATTTTGAAGGAAAAACCCAATAACAATGCCGCTGTATCAAGCATAACAAGTCCTGTATGACATGTTCTTTAGTCCTCACCCCTGAACTATGCAAAAGGGATTTTAAAATTCCTGCATACTCATCAATCTGTGACCAGGAATTACCCATGATTTCCCACTTCTCCCGATGGCTCTGTGAACAAACAGCACAGTACTTAAACAAACCTCCGTTTGGTCAACAAGATTCCCCACTCACCTCGAGCCCCACATTTTGGGCACCATGTGACAGTTTGATGTAATTATGAATTCCAAAAATATAATTGAATCATGCTTGTAAACTGATCTGTTAATCTGGGCATGATTAGGTTAGGATTAGGGTGTTGAGCCTCACCCCTTGGTGGGTGGGGAATCAAATATAAAAGGCAAGGCAAAGAACAGAGTTGAAGCAGTCTTTTGAGAAGCAGTCTTTTGAGGGGCAGTTTTGATGTTGGAAAGAAGGCCCCAGGAGAAGAGAAGCAAGCTGTTCACCTGATCGTCTACAGCTGACCCCATGGAGGAACCAGAGCAGCTAAGCCTAGAGAGAAATGAAGCCCCAGGAAGAGAGGAACCCCAGAAGCCTGAACCCTGGCAAACGCCGGCAACTGTCTTGCTCTAACACGTGGCAATGGACTGTGGTGAGAGAAGAAACTTAACACTTTATGGCCTGGTATCTGTGGATTTCTACCCCAAATAAATACCCTTTATAAAGACCAACCCATTTTTGGTATTTCACATTAGTACCCCTTTGGCTGACTAATACACGCCAATATGATGTTATCAGGGTGAGGCACAAAGGAAGAGTCAGAAAAGTTGATGTAGTTGAAGCAGAGGGCTGCAGCTCACTCAGGCAGAACAGCACCGAGGTTGTTGTGACCCTTTTATTCATTCAATATCATAGCATCTAAAAATAGCTAGGCTTTATTATTATGGTTTTTAAGCAGTGACTCTTCTCATGCAAGCACATTGACCTTCCTACTTGTGCTCCCTATTCTTTTAGAAAGATAGGGAACTGTTTTCAGTTCCATTATGTTTCTTTCCCACATTTTAGCTAGACCAGGAACTGTGTTCAGTTCCAGGCATGTGTTCTCACCTCGTGGGTTCATCTGAGGTTCATTTAGCTGTCTGTTTGTTCCTTCACATGGTGATAGAGGGATGGAGCTAGATATAGAGAAATATCCATTTTAAAATGTAAAAATCATTCTTAGATGAAGGGCGACCTGTAACCAAGCCATTGGCAAGATTTGTCTGTAGGTGATACTTCATCAATCCCTGATTTAGATGAAGTGGATAAATTCCTTGAAAAACAGAAGTGACAAGAAGTACAAAAATAAAAAGAAAAGATGGTACATATACATTTACTTTTTAAAATTTACTTAATAATTGGAAATCTTCAAACAGAAAAATTTCCATGCCCATATGGATTAGCTGGATAATTCTACCAAACATATGGTGAAGAAGTATATTGATCATATACAAACTCTTTGATAAAATGGAAGGAAAGAGAACATTTCTCAGCATGTTCATGAGGCTAAATTACTGTAATATCAACACTAGCACAAAGTCATTACAAAAAATAAGGCCTAAAAACCAACATTCCTCATGAATATAGATGAGAAAATATGAACAAATGAACACAGCAATGTATGAGAAAGGTAATACATCATGCCCAAGGGGGTTTATTTCATTAATGCAAGGTTGGTACAACACTCAAAAATTGATCAATGTAATTCAACATACTAACAGACAAGAAAAGAAAAACCGTATAATGAATCATCAATCAACACTGAAAAAACATTGATCTAATTTTAAACCTATTTATGTTTATAAAAAAATATTAACATAGGAATACAAGGAAACTTTGTCAACCTAATAAAGGCCATCTGTGTAATACCTATAGCTATGGATTAATGGTTAAATACTTAATGCTATTCCCCTCAGATAAAAGAGAAGACAAGGATTTTCATTCTTTTTTTAATGGAAATGTTCTATTTTTAGAGAAGCTTTAGATTGCATAAATGTTACATCAAAAATATAAGGTAATTCCCATATATCTCACTCCTTCCCCATCTAAAACTTTTCCCAACTAACAACATATTTATTAGTGTGGCACATTTATTACAATTGATGAAAAAATATTGAAGCAATGCCATGGTCTATAGTTTACTTTACAGTTTAAATTTTACAGTGCACAAGTTTTATAGGATTTCACAAAATGTATAAGGGCCAGTATCTGCCATTGCAATGTCATACAGAACAACTCCAATATCCAAAGGAAAAAAAATGCACCATGTTATACTTATTCTTCCCTCTCCCTCCCCTCAGAATCTCTGGTAAACACTCCCTTTATATCACTGTTACATGTTCTTGCATTACTAGAATAATAATATCTACTTTAGTCCATATTTGTATTCCCCCTTTATGTTTGTTATTTCCTCAATCTTAAGGTTTGGGATGTTGATGCTCCACTCTGTTTCTGATTGAGAGGGGCTTAGATCCCATGGGAGAGATGGATGGAACTGTCTTGCTTGCAGTTGTGTGTACTCTCTATTTTGGGGGATGGGGGTGGTCCATCATCATCCTTTCATTTGTTGTCCTGGGTGAGTCCAATGAACTGTAGAGTAGGTATTGCAACTCTACTGAGATTACAGACTCAACTGGTATATGAACAGACTGAAGATTTTAGTCTCTGGGCCATATATTTAACAAATATAGTGCTAATTATAGGTGTAAATAAAAGGGGCAGAAGAGCCATCTGTAGGGAAATTATAAATTAGTCTAACTTCGTTACATTAGGGAACATATATTCCAAGGTAGCACCCACTGATAGGCTCCACATTCCTGGGTTTTCCTGCCTTGCCTACAGTGTCTAGATGTCTCCAGAGCCCTTCAGAGCCCTACTGCTTAAGGCACTATTCACTATGGCTGTCAATGAGGTCCTCCTGAGATGTGCATAAGTGTAACCTCTGTAATGACTTCCTTACAGACTTTTAAATCTCTTAGCCATAAAAATTAATTTTCATTTAATATTTCACACTTTAGTTAAAGGTCTTTTTCCAAATACATTGATACTTAACACTTAGTGATAATTACTCCCTTGGTGCCAAGGATGCTCATCCCCAGGAGTCATGTCCTACATCAGGCAGAAGGTAGTGAGTATATATGCTGTTTGGCTTAGATAGAGGCCACATTTGAGCAACAAGTAGTCTTTCAAGAGGTAATGCTTAGGCATTATATAAAACTAGGCTAAGTTTCAATTTCACAAGAAAAAGGTTCATGAGTACAACCATAAATATGAAGGGCCTGGCCTGTTGGTCTCTCCTCCTTTGCTAGGCACTGCCCATGGACTCTAGGGAATCTTACCACTCTATTGAAGCATGTAACAAAACTTCCCAGGTAGGGAAACTGATATTCTTTTGTTATTGTGTGGGTCTCCACTCACTGAGACAGCAACCCATGACCACTTGAACATATCCATATTCCATAGAGGAATGCCCAGGTGCACCTCTCCCCACACATCACCCATCACCAAAACCTCACACCAGTTATCCTCCCCTATCACAATTCCAGTCCTTATGCAATCCAAATCCTCCCCCAAAGCAAAGCAAAAATAAATAAATAAAAATAATAAAAATAAAATATAATGAAAAACAAAATATAGAAATAAAAAATAAAAAAATATTCATGTGTCTTTCATCACTGTAAGATATTTTATCTTTTATGTACAATGACAATTTCTTCTGTATGTTACCCTTGTCTGTTATTTTTTTGCTTTATTTTCAAAGAAGCTTTAGGTTACAGAAAAGTCACACAGAAAATATAGGGGATTCCCATAATCTCCACCACATTCACTTCTCACATTTTCCCATATTACTAACATCTTACATGAGGAGGGTACATTTGTTATAATTGATGAACAAATATTGAAGTATTGCTACTAATCGGTCAATGGCTTATATTATGGCTTTCATTTTGCAACATACACATTTTTAGGTTTTGACAAAATGTATAATGGCCTGTATCCATCAAAGCAAGATCATGCAGAACAATTTCAATGCACTAAAAAAAAAGTCCTATGTTCCATCTATTCTATTCTTCCATCCTTCTCCCCTCAGAACTATGATAACCAGAAGGTTTCAGTATTTGAAAAATAAGGTTCATAGTTAGATGAAATAACATTGAGGGCTTGATATATTGCCCTGTTTTCTTTTAGTAGACACTGGCTATGTTCTTGAGAGATTCTTGACCCTCTAATTAAGAACATAGAAGGACTTCCCAGGATGGGTTTAAAATGTTCTTGTTTATAGTGTTTGTTCTCTATCCACTCAGATAACACACTTTGACAAGATGAACATTTTCCTATACCATAAAAGCACACCCCAGGTGTTCCCTACCCAAAATATTCCAACACCCCTGATACCCTGCACATGTAATTTTCCCTGCCATATTTGCATCAAGAATATTCCCAACATTGCAGTTTCAACCACAGACCTAAATATCCCCAGAGTTCACCTGATCCTTCCTCAAGCCTTCCCTCCAGTTCCACAGAGAGTCCAACCCAACTGCCCCACTCTACTCTCCCTCATATTCCAGCACCATTGACCCCAATCACATCACACTTAACACTCTTTCTTCAATGTACTGGAGGTTCTAACCATTGTAAATAAAGCAACAAAAAGATGAAAACTTCACTGGATTGGAAAATAAGGATTACTCTCTATCTGTAGACAACATGATATTGTATATAGAAAATATTAAGGGATCTGCAAATAAAATTTTTGACAGCTAATAAATGATTTACCCAATTCAAAATGATATAAAGTCAGTATACAAAAATCAACTCTATTTCTACATACAAGAAAAGAGCAACCAGAAAAATAATTTTAAATATAATTTACAATAACAATAAAAATTAAAAGATGTGATTTTTAACAATACATGGGCAAGACCTTTATACTGGAAATTATAACTATGTACATGGACTATGAAATTCAAAACTGTTCAAACACCATGTATGAGAGTTCTCTAGAGAAACAGAATCAACAGGTGATATCTGTATATAGTATGAGATTTTATAAAATTCTCTCACATGACATGGGGATGCAGAAGTCCAAACTTCACAGGCAGGCTGCAAACCTGTGGCTCTGATGAAGTTCCTTGATGAGTCCCTATAAGTTGGCTGTCTGAAGTAGAGCTGGAAATTCTCTCTCTGAATGCTGAAATGACTTCTTCTTCTAAGACCTTCAACTGATTCGATAAGACATCACTCATTGCTGACAGCAATCTCCTTGGTTGATTGTAGATGTAATCAGCCATATGTGTAATCAACTCACTGATGATTAAAGTCCATTGTATTACTTTATCTCAGTGCTTGTTTCACCAAACAGCTGGGCACCATTATCTGACCGATTTGACACATTAGCCTAATTGCCATAGTTCACCCCTTGTCAACTCAGCAGCCCCATACACATCACCTTAAACCATATGTTGCAGTTTGATATTATTTATGAATTCCAAAGGGAGGTATTAATTATGTGGGCAAACTGCTCTCTTCCTCTAGGTGTGATACTCTTTGATTGTATTAGATTCAGCTGAGATTACATTGATTATATTATGTTAAGATTGGGGTTTTTGATTTGACCACATCATTAGGGAAACTCATTTTCTGACCTTGCTCCTTTTGAGGGCCATAGATATAGACACACAATCAAGAAGATGGACTAAAAAAATACACAGAGGAAAAATGAATAGAGAGAGCTCCATGCACACAGAAGAGATGAGAACTTATCAGCTTTGATCCTGCAGCACTGGGAAGAGAGATAAGCCATTCACCTGATATTTTACAGCTGACCTTGTGAACAGAACATAGAAGCTGAGCCCAGAAAGAAATGAGTCCTCAAGCCTACAGCTGAGATCTGAAGAAGCCAAGTCCATAGAACCTTAGGAGGAAAGAGGAAGGCTGAACCCTAACAGATATCAGCAGCCTTCTTGCTTCAACAAGTGGAAACAGATGTGGAAGAGGAAGTAACTCTTATAGTACATTTGGGTTGGACTCTTTTGGGCCTTGTAACTGTAAGCTTATACCCCAAATAAACACCATTTATAAAAGCCAAGTGATTTCTGGTATTTTACATCAGCACCCCTTTGGCTGATTAATATACCATAGTTAGTCTCTAAATAAAAACAATAAAATATATCTATCTATCTATCTATCTATCTATATATATATATTTCTGCCTAACAATATTCAACTGTCCTACCTACAACTGGAAACACACTAATTCCCTCCAGAATAGGGTTCAAGTCCTTTGTTAATATTCGCTCTGAAACTTGACATCATTAAATATTATGGAATGAAATTAATACAACTTATGTCATATGATAAAGGAAAAGGTTAGGGAATAAAACGGAGATGTTGATTTTATCTACATATACATTCATACTCATAACAAAACAAGGAAAACAAATTCATGACCGTTACAGTCCTTATTTCTGTAACTGGTTGAAGTTCATATTTATCACTATTTGCTTGCACTAACCATTCCATGTTTCTGTTACCCTCACGGGAGTGAGGTGACCGTGGTGCTTTCCCAGATGAGGTGACTGAAACTTTCATTCCTTAATATTCTTGGCCTTTGTTACTCCTGTTGGTTTGGGTTGTCCAAGTTTTCTATTGAATTTAATCACAGGGCACAGCAGAACTAAGAGACACCCTAGAGGATCTCCCATATTCCAGGCAATCTCTATTTTACCTCCAGTATGTAGGTGTGGTCCTATTTCCCCTTGATAGTCAGGATCAATCATCCCAGTTAGTACAGCAATTCCCTTCTTTGCCTGTCAATTCAGAGGCAGAAGAAGCCCAAAATGGCCAGGTGGCATTTTTAAGTTACAGTTCAATGGAATGACTGTTGGGTTCCCTGGTGGAAGCACTCCTTTTGGAACAAAGACCTATAGACCAGAAGAGCTTAAGTTTGCAGGGACAGGAAGCAAAAATTTTCCTAATGTATCACTAGGGGAAATGGTGAATGGTCCTACTCCCATTTGCACCCCTTGATTCCTGGACCAATGGGAGAAAGAGCACCATAGAGTCGATGCTGATTTAGCAGATATGCAGCATCCTGGAGAAAATTGCCCCAGCCCTGCAAGGTATTGCCACCTAGTTGGCACTGTAAATGATTCTCCAAAAGGCAATTCCATGATTCTATCAATCCACCTGTTTTAGGATGACAGGGAACATGGTAATACCAGTCAATCCCATCGGCATGTACACATTCCTGCTCATCATTTACTGTAAAATGGGTTCTTTGATCTGAAGCAATGCTGTGATAAATGCCATGGCAGTGGATTAGACATTCAGTTTGTCCAAGGATGGTAGTTTTGGGAAGAAGAATTGCATGCAGGGAAAGCAAACTCATACCTAGAGTATGTGTCTATTCCAGTTAAAGAAATCACTGCCTCTTCAATGATGGAAGGGTTCCAATATAATCAACCTACCACCAGGTAGCAGGATGATCACCTCAGGGAAAGGTGACATATCAGGAGCTGAGTGTGGGTCTCTTGTGTTGGCAGATTGGGCACTTAGCAGGGGCTTTAGCCAAGAAAGCCTTGGTAAGGGGGGAGCCCAGGTTGCGAGACCATGCATAACCTCCATCCCTACCACCATGGCCATTTTCTTCATGATCCCATTGAGCTATGGCATTAGAGGATGGGGACAGAGGCTGACTGCTAGCCCTAGAATGGGTCATCTTATCCACTTGATTATTAAAATCTTCCTCTGCTGAAGTCATCCTCTGGTGAACATTCATTTGAGACACAAATATTTTCATGATTTTTGCCCACTTAGAAAGTTCTATCCACTTATATCATCCCCAGGCCTCTTTGTCACCAATTTTCCAATCATGTTCCTTCCAGGTCCCTAACCATCCAACCAAACAATTTGCAATAGCAAATGAATCACTGTAGAAACACACCCCTGGCCATTTCCCTTCAAAGAAAAATAAACAACTTGGTGAACTGCTCAAAGTTCTACCCACTGGGAAGAATTCCACTCACCACTGTTCTTCAAGGTCATCCCAGAAAGGCTCTGGAGAGCTGCAGCTGTCTACTTTTGGATGGTATCTGCATATCAGGCAGAAACATCTTTAAACCAGGCCTGAGATTTCTCTTCTTTAGTCAACTGATTGTAAGGAATTCCCTAAGAAGCCATAACTGTGGGCAGGGAAACAGAA
>JAKSZT010024921.1:100513-145710 GCA_026826555.1 Tolypeutes matacus | reverse complement strand
ATTTTTTATATATATATATACATATATTTTAAGAGGTGCTTAGATATAGGCATATATAGCTTTGAATTTCCCTCTCACTACAACTTTTGCTGCATCCTACAGATTTTGATACATTGTGTTGTCATTTTCATTAGTTTCAAGGTAGTTACTAATTTCTTTTGAGATTTTCTTCCTCACCCACTCTTTCTCTAAGAGTGTGTTGTTTATCTTCCATATCTTTGTGCCTAATCTGGTTCTCAGCCCCTTACTGATTTCCAGGTTTATTCCATTGTGGTCAGAGATATTATTTTGTATAATTTCAATCTTTCTGAGTTCATTGAGAATTATACTGTGGTCTAGCATGTGGTCTATCCTGAAGAAAGATCCATGTGCACTTGAGAAGACTATATATTCTTCTGTATTTTGGTGTAATTTTCTGTATATGCCTATTAGTTCTATATCATTTAATGTATTATTCAATGTCTTTGTTTCTTTATTGATTCTCTGCAGAGATGTTCTGTCTAATGGTGATAATGGTGTATTAAAATCCCCACTCTAATTTTAGAGGCATCTATTTCTCCACTTAGTTTTTCCAGTGTTTTCCTCATGTATTTTGAGGGACCCTGGTTAGGTGCATACATGTTTATGATTCTTCTTTCTTCTTTATAGATTATTCCCTTTTATTGATATATACTTTCAGTCTCTGTCTCTTACAATGGTTTTGAATTTAAAGTCTGTCTGGTATTATTAATCTAAAATACTCTAAAAGTAAAGTTTACTAATTTAAAAAATTATATGTCATGTTCAAGTGGGTTTTATCCCAAATGTGCAAGGATGGTTCAACACAGAAAAATAAATTAATGTTATATAACATATTTAGTTTCCTAAAGATTGCCAAGAAATATAACAAAAATGGATTTGCTTTTACAATGGGGATTTATTAATTTAAAAGATTACAATTCTGAGGCCATTGAAGTTTCAATTCAAAGCATCATCAAACTGCAGCTGTGAGTGATCAGACACATAACAGTGTTCACTTATCTCTCCTCTTTCCTCTGGGCTTTATTTCTTTTGGCTTCTGAATAAAGTGCCTTCCTCCCAGCCTCTGTGTTCCCTTGATTTCATCTTCTGGCTCCCAATACTCCATGTCTCTGATTCTGTCTCTGTGACTTTTTCCTATATGTATGGCTTTTTATTCCTCCATTTATAAGGGTTCCAGTAAGAGGATTAAGTCACACCCTGGGTCATGAAATAAAATTAAAGGCCTTAGGTGATGTAATTTTATCATACAAAGGCTTACACTCACAGGAATGAATTAGCTCCAAGGACCTGATTTTCTGGGGTCCAAAAATGTTTCAAACTGTCACACACCACATTAGCAATACAAAGGGGAAAACAACATGATCATCTTGACTGATGCAGAAAAGGAACTTGACAAAACACAGCCTCTTTCTTGATAAAATTTCTTTAAAAAATAGGAATAGAATGAAACTTCCACAACATGCAAAAATCATCTATGAAAAACCCACAGCTAACATCATTCTCAATGGTGAAAGGCTGAAAGCATTAACTCTCAGATCTTAAGAAAGAGACAAGGATGCCAACTGTCACAGGGTGATAAAACATTGTGCTGGAAGTTCTAACCAGAGAAGATGGGGAAGAAAAAGAAATAAAATGCATACAAACTGGAATGGAATAATTAAAAATTTTACTTCTTTTAAATTTTTATAAAAAAAAGAACAAATTTGGAGGACTCCACATTGTTAGGAAGATAAGCATTCTTCACCTGTTGTTGTTGTCAATGTGAGGTGCAAAGGAAGAGTCAGATAAGTTGATGCATGTGAAGCAGAGGGCTGCAGCTCACTCAGGCAAAACAGTCCTGAAGTTACTGTAACCCTCTCTTTTATTCAGCTTACAGCTTACAGCAGTGTTTATTGTTCTCATAATAACTTAACCTTGCCCATAGTCTGTTTTGTCCTTACTTCAGCAAGAATATTTCTTTTTCTGGCAGTCTACCAAGAAACATAAGCACAAACATAGTTCCTTGCCCTAAGGGTCTTGGTCTTCACATCCTATTTTCTTTTCAAGGGCCTTGGTCTTCACATCCTATTTTCTTTTCAAGGAACTGTGTTCAGTTCCAAGAATGTGTTCCTGTTTTCGGGTTCATTCTAAGTTTATCTGGCTCCTTGTTTCTTCCTTCATTTTGCCCTTATTTTTTATTTGAAATATCATGATGTGCACTATAGCAGACTGCTGGTGCATTAACTAGTTTATTTGTCACGATCTTCTGCAGACTAAACAATATAAAAAACACAATATTAATACAGTTATACATATGAACATAACAGATTCAGATAAACCATGTAACCATTGGTTAGGATGCAATTGTTCTAACCCATTCATTAACGCTTCCAAAATCTGTCCCCCAGTCATAACTTGTAATTGTTTTTCAAATGTCTGCTGTATCTTCTGTTGCAAGCATAGGATTTCCTCAGTTAAATTATCATGATCAGAAAATGTTTTTTCACCGAGTTCCAAGGAAAATCAGTTGCGTTGTAAAGCACAGGAATAATACAATAAGATGTTTGATTCCAACCACATTTCATTTTCATTTGTAATTTCATAGCTTGAATCTGATCTCCTAACAAAATACAGTTTGTCATAGGTCCACTAGTTCCTCCTGTATTTTTTAATCTATTTGTCTTTGAGTTCCCCATAACTGTTCTGAATTTTGTTGCCATGTTCACACGAAGTCAGCGGTTCGAACTCCTTGTTGAAGGGCTATTCCTGCAGTGGCCGCTGTTGCTGTTATGGCTATAATACCCATAATTACAGCTATTAACACTCCCACTAATCTTCTTTCCCTTTTTAACAATCTTTTGGATATTGAAGTCAATATCTCCATAACTGGGGTATTCTGCCATTCTTGATTCATCTGCATAGGTAACCATACTCCAATTCTTGCTCATAAGATATGAAGATGAGAGGTATTTGGGAAACTAATAGAGCTGTTAATACATGTATGTAAAGAGCAGTTATTCAGGCATTCTATTTCCCCATTACTACTATTCCAAGTAATATTACCCAATAATAAAACATAAGGAGGATGCACACACTAGCTCTAGCCCATTCCGTATTATTGTGAGTAAAGTTAAGAGTATAATTGGTATTTATATTTGAAATATGCCCCTGCTAAAATCTAATCGAGTAAAAAGCCGAAGCTAATTTCCACAGATGTGGCTGAGTGGGATGTCCCACCCTGAAAGGATTAGGCAGTGTAAATCCACCCCCCATGCCAGATAATGGAATCATTTGCATGTGTACTTATGCTTTGTTTCTCTTTATGCAATTTCAGGTCAAACTGCTGGCCGTTTCCTTGAGCAGAGCCCTCAGGGCTCCAATCACTGATGATTCCATAGGAATTATAAATTAACACTCATGATTCTGAGCCATGACACACAGTCCATGGAAATACAGGACTGTTAGCATACACATAAGGAATCTG
Source organism: Tolypeutes matacus (assembly GCA_026826555.1). NCBI lineage: Eukaryota > Metazoa > Chordata > Mammalia > Cingulata > Chlamyphoridae > Tolypeutes > Tolypeutes matacus. Next base: position 142,226 of record JAKSZT010024921.1, on the reverse strand, counting down.
ACACACAGAAACCCCCACAGGAATAGGAATTTCATCCTGAGAAATATTGCCTCTAAATCCTTGCACAGCAAGTGCATATATGGAATGGTGATTATGGGTACCATTTTTCCCAATACTTAACCATAATTGATAATGCATTTTCAAACAATGATCCCCCTCTCCAAAACATATGGGCATACCTTCCACTCCTGTAGAGTAATTACTAATCAATTTTCCTTCCTTCTCAGGCTTCAATGGTCCAGAGTGTCAAATGGCCCAGGAAATCAGACAGTCAAATTATTATAAGCCACAATTGGAGGATCTGTCCTGGATATACCTCTTAATAGAGGTGGATTAGGTATGTAGGCCCAATACATATAATTATGTGAAGGTGCACTACTTACTGCTGTGTTTGTCAAGGTAAGCATAGCAAAGAATAACTGTATTAGAGTGATATTCTGACTGTTAGAAGTTTTCTGCTTCTTGTGTCAGCTTCTTTGGCTTGTTTATGTCTAGGTTTCATATGTCTGGATGGGACCCAAAGCTGGTCTCCTTTATCTGTAACGATAAGAGCAAAACCTCGACCCTATATTTTAACATAACTTCTGCCTTCTCCCATTTATTATTATTTTTATGCTTTCAATAAACTAGTTGTCCAATTTGTTTCTGTGTTTTTGCCTGGTTATTGCCAGAAATGCTCTGCTGCTGATGTATATATGATTCTAAATAATGCTTGATATAATTGTTCTCACACCTCACCACGTCCCCTTTTATTTGTTTTTGTAGCATTTATAAATAGAAGTTTAACTTAATTTTTTATGATAAGTATACATACATTTACATGCTTAATAAATCAGGTGATACATTGATATATTTGGTTTACTTTTGGCTAGAGACTTAGATAGATACAAGATAAATGTTAATATGTATATTTAGTATAATAAGCTTATACTGACAATTAGAGTGAGAAACATACATAACGTAATTAATTAAAAGATTAAGTTAATATTGAACAAAGTTACAGAATGACAGATAAAGAGAGCAGTCTTTTATATATATATATATACTTACCAATATTTAGCTTTTAGTTGGGAAGTGTTGAATTGTTGAAGTAGCAACTGATACTAGAGTTTTGGTTGACTGTGTTTAGGATTAATGAATTTGATACTATAGATGCCAACTTGTGAGTATTTTGCTAATTCCCGAGGAAGGGGCCAGCCTCCTTAGGAAAGAACACAACACTCCCTAGGCAGTGCATTTTAAGGTTTATGCATCAATCCCTGGGAGAGTGGCCAGCTATCCCAGGGAAGAATACAAAATCTGTTGAAATGCACTTTTTCTTTTTTAATTTGTTACAAAATATTTTTGATGTGCTTACTATTTTAATTTTCAATATTTTTTCTGAAATGTGAAAAGTGTTAACTAGCAAGGCATTGGTTTGTTGATTAACAAAGTTTTCTGTATGATGCTTTACTTGTAGGCTTGAACAATACTTACCAAACTCTTTTTTTTTTTTTTTAATACATTCAGTTTTAGGACTGTTCAAATTCAAAACAAGAGATTTATATATATATTTTATAGAACACATTTATGTGTAATATACAATTTACTAAATTACTTAAGTATGCAATGTATTGTATTAAAGTTTCAATTAGTATTTAAGTATACTATACATAATTCATAACTATAGTAGATTATACAACAAACGTCCAATGAAAAAACTTTTATTTCTTAAGCATTTAAGATTTTTAGTAGTATGATTAGAATGACCTCAATTCCTTTATTTTGTATAGTTTCAGGCATAGGTAAAAACAAATTTGTATTTCTTATTTGGGCTGTAGGAATGTTAACTTGTAACTTTAATACTTGTTTTGGTTTTGTTGTTAACATTATAATTAGAATTGTGGCTGTTGCTTAGAGTGTTGAATATAAACTTGATTTATTGTTGGCTATTTTACGTGAAGGGGAATGTGGGCTGCCTTGACTTGTTTAAGAAAATATTAAAAAAAGCTTTAGCAAGTTTTAAAACAAAGTGATAGTAGCATAACTGGATATTAATTTTTTGCAACAAACTACCAATATTTGGGACCACTACATGCTGCAATGGTGTTATTTTTATTTTACTATATTTTACTGTTATGCACTACCCAGGCAGCCTTTAATGGCTGCTTTCTTCTTGTAGTTATAATTAAAATTATGATTAATAACATTATATTTTATTTAATATTATATTGAAACATTATATTTTCAGGAATTTTACACACTTTTAAAGTATTTATATGAAATTTTTATTCATATAACTTTAATTGTTATAAAATTAGAAAATTTCTTTTAATTATACAACAATTTTAAATACTTCATTCAACTTATATCGCATGAACTTAAATATTTTTAGTATTTTAACTTATATCACATGAACTTAAATATTTTTAGTATTTTACCTTTTTTTTTTTTAGGTAAAAGACCAACTTATATGGGGAAGTTTGAAATAAAAACTATCTTTCAGGATTTGACTTTGAGAAAGCAGGTTCAAACATTGTGTTCTTTTTAAAAGTGATAAGACCTGTTTCTCCATGGAAACGATAAGGTTAAAGTACAAGAAGCTATTCTGATAAAACAGACTTTTTTATTGAATATTGATTATTTAGGAGAAAAATTTTGTAAACATTTACTAAAACAAACTACTGAATTGAGAAATTTTGCAAAAGAATAAAACTTCAACTTTATATTATTACATTGTTTGACATTAAAGCTTTTAAATTTTTATAGATAGACTGCTTAAATTTTACTTAGCTTTGACCACAAAAGTTACTTTTTCAGAAGCCTTTTGCATTTTTATATTTATTCAGGTTTTGTCGCACATTTTACTTTGTTTTAATAACTAATTATTTTATTCTAGGATAAAATTACTTTTTTTTTCTTTAATAATAAAAGCACATTCTATATACCTTCCATACTTGTTACCACAATGATTTTGGAAACTTTTTCCAAGCAAATTTCTGACAACATATAATTACCATCAACATTAAACAAACTTGTTAGAATAATAATTTGAGTATAACTAATTTTATTATTTTAAACTAATATCCATATTTATTTATTAATATAAGCACTTATTTAATTTTTGGCCATTTGAATAGAGCTCTTATAATAATCTTTACTTATCAATTTAATATTACCTTCTGGAGGTATTAAAATATACACTGACACTGAACAAACAGACAAATACAAAAATAATTAAGACACACTAACAGAAACATAAAGCTTACTAATTTGACCCATAATTTTCATTCCTTTGGTATGGCTGTCTTCAAGCCCTCCATCATTTCACATCTTTGATTTTACTGTTTTTAAGATTTTTTCTGGAATCTGTGTTACCTTTAATATATAAGCTTGTTCTTTGAAGCACTTTTGTTCATAATTAGCAACCAGCTAGGACAACTTAAACAGCATAAATACAGTCAAGCTCTAATTTAGCAGTTTATACAGATATTTAACATGTATTTTTTGGATTACTACTCTTTAAGAGTACACTTGGGCTCGAATTTCAGATTTCTGGGGTAGGCCCTTTAATTCTTGTTCTTATTTTTTCTATACCCAGTGAAGGGGAATAAACTTAGTTTCAGCTCACGAAGATCAACAGCTGTACTGCTTTTGGTAACTGCCTTAAGTTCTGTTACAGGCCGGAGTGAATTGCTCTGTTGCTGACTGGGCAGATTTGAGCAAGGCTGGGAAATGTGTTCTGAGGGCCTTGAGCAAGGCCCGCATGGAAGTTTCCTGACTTATTAATGAGACTGCCATTTTTATGATATTTAGAATGGCATTCCTTGGCCCACTGTAATCCTTTTTGGCATTTCGGACACACACGAGTTGGTATTGATTTATTATTGCCGCTAAATGGAGCTCTTACTAGTTATGGCTTGGCAATTTTTTTTTTTCATATGACCTGGTTTCCCACATTTAAAGCAATTTTAATTATTAATCATAGGACTACGTCCCTTTAGAGCAGCTGCAAGAAGGGTCATGTTATATGTATTAGACCCAATGTCTTGGCATGCCTTTATATAATCTTGTAAAGTACTTTTATTTGCCTTTATTGGACATAAAGCCTTTTTACACTCACTGTTAGCATTATCAAAAGCCAATATTAGAATAAGCATTTCTTTAAGATCTGATTGGGTTACTGTCTTGTTGACTATATCTACCAGCCTTGCTACAAATTCAGCATAGGGTTCAGTATTTCTTTGAACAATTTTTGAAAATGATTGTACAGCCTGTCCGGGTTGGAGATTCATTGCCAGTCAGCTAGGCAGCACAATCGCACTTGTACTATGGCAATATCATCATATTGAGCTTGGCGAGGAATCCCAGCCCATTGACTTGTTCCTAATATTTGTTCAGCAGTAATAGGCACTGGTGGATTTTGCTGTTGATTTTGTCATGCTAAAATACTAGCTTTATCAGCCCACCAAGTTTTAAATTGTAAAAATTCTGCTGAATTAAGAACACTTGAGCTAAGAAATCCTAGTTCCAGGGTATTAATCTGTTTGCTTGTGCCATTTTTTGCACCAATTCTTGAGTATGAGGAGAATTTACATCATATTGAGTGCATGCTTGTTTTAATTCTTTGATAGATTTAAAAGGAATAGGAGCAAAAAATTTAAAAAAATAAATAAATAAAAGGAATAGGGGCATGCTCATATTGTACACCCCCTTGGGGATTGTTTCAAAATCCCTGCATACTCATAAATCTGGGACAGGGAATTACCCATAATCTCTGCTCCTCCTGATGGCTCTGCATACTAACCGCACAGCACTTAAACACCCGTTCAGTCAACCCAATTCCCAACTCACCTCGAGCCCCATGTTGGGTGCCAATATATTGTTGCCAATGTGAGGCACAAAAGAAGAGTCAGACAAGTTGATGTATGTGAAGCAGAGGGCTGCAGCTTGCTCAGGCAAAACAGCTCCGAGGTTACTGTAACCCTCTCTTTTATTCAGCTTACAGCTTACAGCAGTGTTTATTGTTCTCAAAATAGCTTAACCTTGCCCATGGTCTGTTTTGTCCTTACTTCAGCAAGAATATTTCTTTTTCTGGGAGTCTACCATGAAACATAAGCACAAACATAGTTCCTTGCCATAAGCGCCTTGGTCTTCACATCCTATTTTCTTTTCTAATTCAAGGAACTGTGTTCAGTTCCAAGAATGTGTTCCCATTTTCAGGTTCATTCTAAGTTTATCTGGCTCCTTGTTTCTTCCTTCAGCTATACGAATATACAACTCTAAACAGATAATGACTCTTTTACTCACTAATAGCTCTCTGCTTTAGGAAGATAAGCTAACCTTGCTCCTTTTGCTTTTCTAACCCTGCCTGCTTGCTTAGGAATTTGTCTGCTTAGAGTTCCTATATAAACTTATTAAAATCAAGACACAATGCTCAGAATTTTGGAGACTTGACACTCCTCTGGGCCTGCACATAATAAAACTTCATTCATCCACCCCCTCAGAGTGCCGCTTGGGTTTTCATTCTGTCTACTGCAACATTTGGTTCCCTGATTGGGAAAACCCAAATCAGCAGGCCCATTGTGCCTCCATCTTGGGGCCAACAGTTGTGGCTGATGGTGATCTCTGAATGGGTGAGTTGGGTGCCACCCATCCTCTTGATGGGACCTCCTTCTGAGGCAGTCAGAACAAGCTGTGTCCTCACACCCTGGCCTGGCTCAGTGGGGAGGTGGACTGAACAGTGCCAGAAGACTCCAGAAAGGTAAGATCCCAGGTGCCAAGTCCTCAGTCAGGCCCGTCTCCAGATGGAAGAGTAGACTGATCACCTCCCAAAATCTCAAGTACTGAGATTCCAGAATAGGGCAATCCCTGTGGGAGAGACTGCACAATCTCTGAGCAATTGTGTGTGACTAAGGATGACAGAGGTTTGCCTCTGTTATTCCAGTCTGTGACTCCAAAGCTTATGTTTCAAAGCCTGTGTGGGCCCTAATCTATTTTCCACAGCTACATAATACAACATAATGGCTACCCCGAAATTTGCCCGGATGCCTTAAGCCAAGATGTCCCAAAGTTCTCATGAGAGATGCACACAGTTGGGCATCTGCGTAGCCTCAGAAGAGGCAAACCATTCCTTCATCTGTCTTGCACCAGAAGCTCTGGGTGTGGACTTATTACTGTTAATTCCTGAGGGACGGACTGTGTAATTTCTGAGTGATTGGGTGTGTGAGTGAGGATGACATAGGCTTGTCTCTGTTATTCCAGTCTATGACTCCAAATGTTATTTTATGGAGTCTGTGAGGATCCTAACCTGTTTTCTGTGGCTATATCATATGGCATAACAGCCACAGCAAACTCTGCATGGTTGCCTTATGCAAGATGAGCCATAGTTCTTGTGAGAGATGCCAACAGGTGGGTCTCTGAGTGGCCTTGAAAGAGGTCACCCCTTCCTTTGTCTGTCTTGCACCATCGGTGCAAGGTATGGGCTCATCACAGTCCAAACCTACCATTTTAACTGCATGCTTAAGAATTTCAAGAAGGGTTTTTCTGGAGATTATGGCATCTGGATGAAGCCTGGCACCCTTGGAACCTTATGTGAATTAGAGTGCCCACTTTTAATGTTGACTGGCCGTTGGAAGGGAACCTGGATATAGCCAGGGTTCATGCAATGTGGCTAGTTGTCACAATAACTCCTTGCCACCCTGATCAGTTTTTCTACACTGACTCATGGTTAGAGATAGCCCAGACTCTGCCCCCTTGGGGTCAGTTGTGCATTGGAAAAAAAGACAGGGCAGGGTCTTGGTTGCACAGGGAATGGTGCTTCAGAAGCCAGTCATTCATCAGGGGTCTTCAGAGGAGGACCCACTACCCGCACCACCACCACCATATGCTCCAGCCACTCTAGGCACTCCTCTTAGCCCAGGAGTGCACGCAGATCTACCAGAAACAACCCCACCTTTGGTCCTTCCAAGAACATTGGCACCCTCTGAGGAAAGCCTTGGAACCCCAATTGCAATGAAGCTCCAGTTGACAAAACCTGCATTATAGATTCCCTTCCTTGAATCACAGGGTCTGGCCCAGATCAGCGTGAATGGGACTATCTGACCCTGGAGGCCTGTTTTGTATTACCAGTCCTTCACAAGTACAGACCTCTTAAACTTGAAGCCCCACACTCCTCTTACTCAGAAAAGCCCCAGGGCCCTTATTGATCTCATGGAATCCATTTTCAAAACCCATTGTCCTACTTGGAATGATTGCCACCAACTCCTTCTGACTTGTTTAATATAGAGGAGAGATGATGGATTCTGATGAAAGCCTGAAAGTGGCTGCAGAAGCAGGCTCTACTGGCATCTTAAGCCCGGAAGATTGGACACAAGAGGCAGCACCAGAGGCCAAGCTGAATTGGGATTTCAACACTGATCAGGGATGGGCTACACTCTAGAAATATTGGGAAGTACAACTCTGAGTGCTCTGAGAAGGGGCAAAATGACCCACAAACATGACAAAGATGACTTTAGTTACTCAAAAACCCAACAGATATCTGGGAGATTTCTATGAACGACTTTGCGAGGTCTTCAGAATCTACACCCCTTTTGATGCAGAAGCTCTGGAAAACCAGAGGATGGTGAATGCTGCCTTTGTTGCACAGACAGCAATGGACATTAAAAGAAAGCTCCAATAATTAGAAGTGTTCATGGGGATGAACAATTCCCAGCTCCTTGAAGCTGCCAACAAAGTATTCATCAATTGAGATGAAACCGCCAAACAAGAAGCAAAGAAGTGAATAAAACATCAAGCCTCCCTACTGGCAGCAGCCTTGGGAAATTCTGACCCTACCAGAGGAGAAGGGCAACCTCAAAAAGGGGGAATAAGAACCAGAGGGGTGGCCCTTACCAGAGACCAGTGTACCTACTGCAAAGAAAGTGGAGATTGGAAAAATGAGTGCCCCTAAAAGACTCAGACACATAGAGGGAACACCCCTAAAGGGAAATACCAACCTGGGTCCCAACACTAACTGATCAGACTGGCAGGGTTCAGTCCTGAATAGGGTTGACCAGGCTCACTGGAACTTGGCCCCACAAGCCCATGGTCAAAATACAAGTTGGGGGCTGATCAATGACATTCATGGTGGACACTGGTGCTGAACCCAAATGTGGTCACAACTCCCATCACCCCCTTCAGAGGAAAAACTGCTAATATCATAGGACCAACTGGGTACCAGTCAAGCCAATGGCCTTTTTGCTAGTCAAGAACTTGTCAGCTTGGTGGCCACGAAATAACTCATGAATTTCTGTACCTGTCTGAATTTCCAGTTCCCCTACTTGGTAGGGACCTCTTAACCAAACTGGGAGTGCAGATTACCTTCAAACCTGAAGGACCAGAAAGCTTAAGCTTCAGGACAGGCCTCACTCTCCTCATCACTGTACCCCAAAGCAAAGAATGGAGACTTCATGCAGAAGAAAGTTCCAGTTCGAAAGTGGAAAAATTGCTGGAACATTTTCCCCAGGTTTGGGTGGATAAAATCCCACTGGGAATAGCACAAAACCATGCACCCATCCTCACTGAGCTGAAGCCTGGAGTGGTCCTGGTCTGGCAGAGGCAATAGCCAATCCCCCGAGAAGAGCAATTGGGCATAGTCAAACACATAGGTCACCTGAGAAAAGAGGGAATACTAATCGAGTGTCAGTCACCCTGGAACACCCCATTATTACCATTAAAGAAACCAGAAAGGACCGGATATCGACCAGTAAAGATTTATGAGCCATTAATAACACCACTCTCAACTTATATCAAGTTGTTTCCAACCTGTACTCTTTGCTAGGACGGCTGCCATCTGAAGCCACCTGGTTCACTTGCCTGGACCTGAAAGATGCCTTCTTCTGCCTGCAGCTGCCTGTCCTCCTCCCGAACCAGCCTCTGTTTACCTTTGAGTGGGAAGACCCCAAAACCAGGCAGAAAACTCAGCTAACCCGGACCCGGTTCCTGCAAGGCTTTAAAAATTTCCCTACTCTTTTTTGGGAAGCATTGGCAGCAGGTCTGGCCACTTACCCCCAGGAAGACTGCAGATGTGCCATCTTACAATATGTCGATGTCCTCCTACTTGTCTGTGAGATGGAAGAAGACTGCTGGAGAGGGACCCGGACTCTCCTGCAACTTCTAACACAGACTGGGAAAAAGTGTCTTGGAAAAAGGCCCGGATCTGTAAACAGCAGGTCAAGTACCTGGGGTTCAGCATCACAAAAGGGCACTGGATGCTCAGACTTGAATGAAAGAAAGTGATCTGCACCATCCCTACCCCCATCACAAAAAGAAAGCTTTGTGAGTTCCTGGGGGCTGCAGGGTTCTGCTGCATCTGGACTCCCAGGTTTGCAGCCATGGTCAAACCCCTCTATGAAGTTCTGATGGGTCCCGAAAAAGAGTCCCTTACCTGGGGAGAATCTCAGCAGAGGGTCTTTCAAAACACCAAAAGACAACTCTGCTGAACCCCTGCCTTGGTGCTCCTGGATGTAACTCGAAAATTAAACCTGTTCCTGCATGAAAAGAAGAAAGTAGCATTGGGGGTTTTCACACAAACAGTCAGCCCTGGCAAAGACCCATCACTTACCTCTCCAAGCAGCTCACCGTGGCTGCAGGGTGGCTGCCATGCCTGAAAGCACTGGCAGCAACCATAACACACGTCAAAGAAGCTGAAAAATTAACCCTCAGGCAGGCTATTCATATTACGGTGCCACACGCAGTCACTGCCCTAATTAACTCACATGGGAATTGGTGGATATCTAATCCATGACTTGCACATTACCAAGGTTTACTCTGTGAAAACCCCAGAGTGACAATAGAAACAATGTGCAGTCTAAACTCTGCCACTTTTTTACTGGGAGAGGAAGAGCTTCCTGAGCCTGATTGTGTTGAAGTGACCGAGGAAGTTTAAGCCAGTTACCCCAATCTTCAAGACAAACCACTCCCTTCCACACATCAAACACTATTTACAGATGGGAGCAGTTTCATTAAAAATGGGGAAAAGTTTGCTGGATATGCAGTCACCACTACTGTATGGGTGGTGGAAGCACTATCTCTACCGCAGGGATGGTCCACACAAAGAGCAGAATTCTAGGCACTGGTCTGAGCCCTGCAGATAGTCACCGGACAAGCGGTAAACATTTACACTCACTCTGAGTATGCATTTGCTACTGTTCATATCCATGGGGCAATTTACGAAGAAAGAGGTCTCCTAACCACAGGGAGAAAGAAAATCAAAAACAAAGAAGAAATCCTCCAACTGTTAAAAGCGATATTGAAAACAGACAACATTGCCATCATACACTCCTGGGAACATCAGAAAAGAATGGACATGGTCGCTCATGGAAACAGGTTAGCTAACAAAGTAGCTCAGCAAGTGGCTGAAGGAACCCACAGAATATGAGTCCCTGAATTGACAATGCAGTTGTCCCTCTTAAGACAAGAGACTAGTCAATCACACTATACCTGAGAAGAACAGGAATGGGCTAAGAGAGAAGGGGGAAGCCAAACCCCCAAAGGAACTTGGCTGCACTCAGATGACTGATTTTTGTCCCAAAAGGAGCCACTCATGCCCTCATCCAGTGATACCATCAACACACCCACTAAGGGAAAACTGTGCTAGAAGTATTGCCCAGGAGATACTACTACATAGCCTGAATAGCTTCTATCTGTGCCACCATCAGCAGCCAGTGCCAAGTTTGTGCCAAAAACAACCCTTTGCAGGGCCCCCATTCTCTGGCAGGTGTACAGCATATGGGGACAGCCCCTTGTGAAGACCTCACAGTAGACTTCACAGAAGTGAAACAAAGTCAGAGGTACAAATATCTGTTGGTGATGATATGCACCTTTTCAGGTTTTGTCAAAGCTTTACTCACTTGCACCAAAAAGGCAAGAGAAATGACTAAGACTTTACTTAGAGAAATCATTCCCTGATATGGGCTGCCACTGTCTATTGGAAGTGATAATGGCCCAGCCTTCATGGCTGCCATAGTCCAAGAGCTAGCAAAAGTATTAGGAATCAAGTGGAAACTCCATACCAATTACAGGCCCCAGAGTTCAGGGAAAGTTCAACACATGAAACAAAACCTCAATGCCACCCTAGCCAAATTCTGCCAAGAAACAGGTTGCCCCTGGGTAGACTTATTTCCCTTAACCCTTCTCTGAGTTACATGTACCCCAGGACCTAGACTATTCACCCTTTGAAGTTCTATTTGGACAGCCACCCCCAATAATCCAGACCTTCAAAGGAAATCTCAAACTTCTGGGGGAGGCCAGCCTAGATTCCAATCTACAGCAGCTGGTGAAAACTCTAGCCAAAATACATAAAAATACCTTGTCCCAGAATATCATCCCCCTGGGAAACCCAGTGCATCCCCACTGGTCAGGGGACCTTGTCTGGTCCAAAGACTGGAAAAAAGAACCCCTTCAGCCTTCCAGGGATACATCCACATACTGTGACCCTTGTAACTCCTACTGCTCTTAAAGTTGGAGGCATCTTCCCTTGGGTCCATCATTCCAGGGCCAAGTAGGCACACCCTGATAAAGAGCAGGACACCTGGACAGCCCATCCCATCCATGGCCATGCCTTGAGAGTGCAAGTCACCCTGGATCCCTGAGCACAAACTTCATCAAATGCTTGCTGAATGGACCCCTGCTCCTGGTGGATCCTTTGCTTATATGGCCTGGTCACCTTGGTATTTGGAGTTGGACTCACTGCTGTGGCTCCTGCAAACTGGACTTTAGTGAATAGAGCCCTAATTGCAATTGCTTAATGGTGTATAATAGGATGCTCCTGTGCCTTGCCTTGCTTGTCCTTTCCTTCTTTGCCACCTCACTAGGAGCCAATACCCTCCCCTAAAATGTATGGCAGCTGCAAGTTAGTCAAAGCTGGGGCAAACAATCTGTGCTGAATGCTTCAGTCCTGTTCTCAGCAGGTGCAACTTCAGCCCCTGTAATATTTGACACTTGCAGGGCAATCTAAGATCACACTCCTTACACCTTACTAGTTGCCCTGTAAACCCATACCCCCATACCTGTCCGCAGGAGAGGGTGTAGGGGCCACAATTATGGGAGTTGTGACAAATACCTCTGCTGAGACCCCCAAAAGAGCAGATGATTCTGCTGCTCTTGGAATTTGCTGGCAGTTACCACAGCTCCCTCAAAGGAGGTCCCACCGACTTCTCCATATCTTCTACAGAAAATTGCTAGCCCAGCAGGGTGTGGCATATATACCTGTGACCCCATAAAACTCACCTTATTAAGCATACACACTGAATCAGAAAATACCTTTTTAAAGGCCCAAACTGGATTAAAACTAGGAATCGGAATATAAGACCCATTGAGGCCAGACCCAGGGGACTTCATACTCATCCACCTGATCTCAGTAACGCAACCTCCAGAGAAAACCCCAGTGACAAATAACAGTAAAGCTGCCCAGACATGAAAAGCCAAAGTTACAACAGCCCCCTGCAACGTCCTTTTGAACCAGGTTTGAAATTTCCACCAACTCCTAAATGAATCTTGGCTTGACATAGCTGCATCCTGCTGGGTGGGTACTTCCTCAGGTCTAACCATCTTCCCAGTACCTGTCCCATGAAATGTAACCCTCCTGACCCATGACAGCTCTGCAGCAGGAACCAGGCCCCTTTCAGTCTGCATAACCAAACTCCCAGGAAAACTGGCTAACTGTAAAAACACAACTACCAGGTCTCCTTTAAACATCCTTCCTCTTGGAAAGAATAATTGTAACACCACCCACCTATGCAATGAGCCTGACTGATGCACCATAAACTCTACCATCTGGGTCTGTGGCACCAAAGTCTACTGGTCAGGGAATCTGCTACCTGGCTTGGCCAGTACCATCGTTCTAAGTGTATGGAGATGAATTGCCCGGAGAGCTCTTCTGAGCAAAATGAGCAATACAGGTAATTCCAATACTCTTAGGACTAGTAGTAGGGAGCACAGCAGTAACAGAGGCCTCACTCACAGTTGGTCAGGAGGGCTTATAAACCCCAGCAAGGGAAACATCAAATGACCTTGAAGAAATATCGGGAGCTCTCAACGGGTTGCAAGACAAGATAGACTCCTTGGCAGAAGTGGTTTTACAAAACAGATGAGGATTAGACTTGCTCACCACAGGTTCAGGGTGAATCTGCCAGGCCCCGGGGAAGAATATGTTTCTATGCAAATATCTTGAAGGATAGTTAGGGACAAGGTGGCCCTACTGAAAGATGAGCCAAAGACTGCTTAAACTGTGTATACCAGGCATCTGCCAATGGGAACTACTTCCAGTATCTCCTTTCCTGGGTTTTGCCATCCATGCCAGAAATAGCCCTAGCCTTCTTCCTCTTAACTTTTGGGCCATGCTTTCTACGGTACCTAACACAATATATCACTTCCCACTTAAATGCCTTAAAATGCCAGGTAATGCCTCATGTTAAATGTCAGCCCATGGGGAATACAGAAAAATCCCCATGTTACCAGGTGATGCTCCATAAAGATTTATAAGGGGATCAAATGGGGAGGGATGATAAAGAAAGGCCAAGGGACCTAATTCCCCTCAGCAAAAACCCACAGCTCTGGGAAAATAAGCTCCCCTCAGTCCCTTTTCACCCTTCCTCCTCTTTTCTCTCTGGAATCCACATCATTAGGAAGATAAGCACTTCCACCAGGCCCTTTCAACTGGAATATACAACTCTAAACAGATAATGACTCTTTTACTCCTTAATAGCCCTCTGCTTTAGGAAGATAAGCTAACCTCTCTCCTTTGGCTTTTGTAACCCTGCCTGCCAGCTTGCTTAGGAATATACCTGCTTAGAGCTTCTACATAAACTTATGAAAATCAAGACTTGGTGCTTAGATTTTTGGAGACTTGACTCTCCTCAGGGCCCACACGTAATAAAACTTCATTCATCTGTCCCTTCAGAGTGCAGCTTGGGTTTTCATTCCATCTGTAGCAACAAAAGCAGAAGCTGAAAAATAAAAAAAATAGATAAGTGGTACCACATCAAAATTAAATCTTTTTCCAAAGGGCTTTATCACAAAAGTTAAAAGACACCTACTCAATGGGAGAAAATATCTGTAAACTACATATCTGATAAGTATTTAATATCCAGAATATATAAAGAAATCTTACAACTCTAGTTGTCTCCAAAAATGATATACAAATGGCTAAAAAGCAATTTAAAAGATGCTCAATATCATTAGGTATAAGGGAAATGCAAATGAAAACCACAATGAAATTCCTTTTCATTCCCATTGGATTGGTCACTAAGCATTCATTGCTGATGGGAATGTAAAATGGGGCAGGCACTGTGGAGTACATTTTGGCAGTTTCTCAGAAAGATAAATGTAGAGTTACCAGACAATGCAGCAATTCTGCTATTTGGTATAGATTCAACAGAACTGAAAGCTGGGGCTTGAATAGGTATTTGCATCCTAATGTTCATAGTGGCCTTATTCAAAATTGCCTATGATGGAAGCAACCCAACTGTCCCTCAGTCAATGAACAGATAAACAAAATGTGGTATATACATGTAATTGAATATTATTCAGCATTAAAAAGGAATGAAGTCCTCGTTGATGAAACATGGATGACTTTGAGAAAATATGTTTAGTGAACTAAGCCAGGCACAAAAGGACAAATATTGTATGGTATCACTGATATGAAGTAAGAGTAAGCAAATTCATAGTTACAATGTAGAATATAGATTACCAAGTGCTGGTTTAATGGTAGGGAATGGGAAGTTCATGTTTAATTTATACAGAATTTCCATATGGGTTCATTATACAGTTTTGGAAATGGATGGTGGTGATGGTAGCAAATTTTAGTAAGTATAATTAATTCACTGAATTATATATGTGAATATGGCTAAAAGAAAAGTTTGTGCTATATATGTTACTAAAATAACATTTGATGATAAATAGGACTGTACAACACAGTAAACCCTATTGTTAATCATGGACTTTAGGTGATAGTACTACAAAAAAAATATTCTTTCATGAACTATAACAAATGTATCACCCTAATGCAAGTTTTTTAAATTATAGAGTGTTATTCTGGGAACAAAAACACATCCTAATGTAAAATTTTAAAAAATAAATTACTTAAAATATGATAGCAATAATAAACCATAATAATAATAGTAAACAAATAACATTCCCAACAAAATGTATGAATTTCAAAAACATTGCATTGAGTGAATGAAGCCAGATGCAAAATTGGATGTACTGTGTGAGCCCATTTATATGAACTTCTAGAACAGGCAAGATCCCCTATAGTAACAGAAAGATATCAGTGGTTACCTCAGGCCATGAGTAAAAGGGATTGACCACAAAGCCTCAGGGAAGCACTTTCTGAAATGATGGAGAGATCATCAAATCCTGGGATCTGTTTTTCTAAATAAAGTTTCACTTTATTTATGTGTTTACTATCTGACTTTTTCCAGAAATGTTTGCTGATCTCTGGCCTATATATTGATTGAAATATGGTTACATGTGAACATATACTTGACAATACTCATCTATCTGTATATTTTACATGGTGTCTTTTATTGTAATTGTACCGCAATAAAGTTGATTAAAAAGTAACAGATTTTTGTGTGGGCCTACATCCATGGAGACAACACCCTTGAAAATAGGAACACATGGAATAGAAATATGACACAGTTGCATGCTTTCCCAAATAAATACTACCACCAATCATCCAATAGGAAGGGAGGGGAAGAATAGAATAGATGGAACATAGGGCATTGAAATTGCTCTGCATGATCATGCAATGATGGATTCAGGCCAGTACACATTTTTTTCAAAACCTATAACAGTGTATGGTGCAAAATGTAAAGGATGATGTAAACCATTGACCATGGTTTGTAGCAATGCATCAATATTTGTTCATCAATTATAACAAAGTACCATACTCATGTAAGATGTTACTAAAAGGGAGAAAAGTGAACAGGGGTGGAGGTAGGGTGTGTGGGAATCCACTATATTTTCTGTGACTTTTCTGTAACCTAACACTTCCTTGAAAATAAGTTGAAGCATTAAGACACTAGGGGACCATACAAAAGAAACTTTCAATATACATAAAAGATAATATCTTATGGTTATGATAGGCCCAATGTAAGAAAATTTATTTATTAATTTTTTTATTTTTATTTATTATTAGTATTGGCTTTGTTATTTGTGAGTTTTTTTGGATTGCAGAAGGGTTGCATGTGCAGCAGGGGAGGATTACTGGTGTGGGGTGTCAGTGGTGGGGGGTTGTGTGGGTAGGTATACACCTGGATCATGCCTTTATGGAATATGAAGGTTTTCAAGTGGTCATGGGGTGTTGTCTAAGTGGGTGGAGACCCACACAATAAACAATGGAATATTGAATTCCCATCCTGAGGAGTCTTGCTACATTTTCTAAGAGTAGCAAGAATCCCTAGAGTACGTGCACAGTGCCTACTGAAAGACAACAGACCAATATCCCAGGCCCTTTATATTGATGTTTGTAGTTATGAACTTTGTTCTTATGAAACTGAAACATACCTAGTAATATATATGCCTAAAGGTTAACTTCTGAAACCCTCCCTGTTGCTCTAATGTGGTCTCTCTCTAAGGCAAACTCAGCATATAAACTCCTTACTTTCCCAGTGGCATGGGGTATGACTCCTAAGGATGAGCCTACCTGGCACTGAGGGATTATTTAAAGCATCAACTAGAGATACATTTGGAAAAAGACCTTGACCAAAAGAGGAAATATTAAGTAAAAATGAGTTTTATGGCTAAGAGATTTCAAAGTGAGTCAGGAGGTCATTCCAGAGGTTCTACTTATGCATATCAGGAGGATCTTACTGACTGACACAGTAAACAGTGATTCAAGGAAGTGTGCTCCTGAGGGCTATAGAGTCATCTACACATTATAGGCAGGGCAGGAAATCAGCACCCCATTAGTGGACCTTACATTGAAATATTTGATAAACTATTTCTCCAATGTATCAGATATAGACAAATTTATAATTTTGCTACACATGTTTCTTCTGCCCCTTTTATTTGAACCTAGAATTAGCTTAGCACCATACCCATTAAATATATGACCCAGAAACAAATCTTCCAACTGTTCATGAGCCAGTTGAGCACTGATTCTCAGCAGACTTGTAGCTAAGACCTACTCTCCAGTTCATTTGACTTACCCAGGCCAACTAACAAAAGTTGATGATGGACAATGCCCATCCTGAAAAACAGAGGGTATCTAAAACTGCAAGCAAGACCTTTCCATCCATCTTCCGCATGGGATCTAAGCCCCCACTCAATTGGAAGCAGAGTGGGCACCACCATCCCAAAATACTCAATGGGGAAATGCAACTTTAGACAAAAGTAGACATTATTATTTTAGAAATGGAAGAACTTTTAACATTTATATAGAATGGTCAGCAGAGTTTTGAGGGAAAGGAGAGGAAAGAATACTTGTCACTTGAGTTATTTGAGGACATTCAAATTTTTATGCATGATAATGTATTGACAGATATAGGCCATTATACATTTTGTCAAAACCTATAAAATTGTACTGTGCACAGTGTAAAGCATCATGTAAACTACAGACCATGGTTAGTAGCAATGCTTCAATATGTGTTCATCAATTGTAAGAAACGTATCATGGTAATGAAAGATGTTAATGGGGTAAGTTTTGGAGGGGAAGAGGATAGGGTGGGGTATATGGCAAACCCAAATATTTTTTATGTAACAATTATGCAAATCTAAAACTTCTTTAAAAATTAAAAAGTAACTGAATTTCTAGAAAATTTCAATATAAAAACACATCATATACTTAAGAACAAAATACAACCAATGCAGTGCAGTGCCTTAGGAAAAATTCATAGCAGTAAGTACTTATATCAATAAAAATGTAAAAATACATTTAAGTGATTTAAGCATTGTTCTCCAAATAACAATGAAGTAAATTGAAAGAAAGCTGAAGGAAGAAATTAATAAAGCTCATTATAATGAGTTAGAAAACAGAAAAACAGAATAAATTTAAAAAACAGAATTTATTGAAAAAAGTCAACAAAATATAAAAATCCACTAGCCAGCTTAATAAAAAAGAGGGAGAAAACTGAGAAACAATTACACAAAATAAGAATAACAAGCAGAAAATAGCCACACACACACACACACAAATAGAAAATACATAAACATTTAAATAAATTTAAAACCATGGGTTATGTTGATATATTTCTAGAAAAATAGAGTCAAGCATTAGAGAGGGAGTCTAAAGTTCTCAAATCCATAAAAGAAAAGGGAAAGGTATAAAACATACCCTGCAAAAGATCACCAGACCAAGGGGAAGAGGAATTCTACCAAACATTTAAAAATCATATCATCCCAATACTACTTGAACTTTTCAAGAGTATTAAAAAGGAAGGAAAATTTAATGAAATAAATAAATTATTGATATTAAATCTGACAAAGATAATACATACATACACATGAAACTATAAAACAAACTCAATTAAATATATACATGACAAAATCCTAACTAAAACATTAGAATCTAACAATGCTATATAGTCAGGTAGGTAAGTAAGTAGAAGGTAGGTATGTAGAGACAAATTCAAAGCAAAGGCGGTCCAATATTGGGAAGTCCATTAACATAAATCACCATACAGTAGATAAAAGGAGGTAAACATATACCATCATCTTCATAGTCACAAAAAAGAAATATGATAAACCTTAGCACCATTTATTATAAAAATACTGAATAAAACAGGAATTGAAACATAACTCCATACAGAAATACAAAATATAGGCCTTAGCTCAAAAGCCAGTATCTTCCATGATGGAAAACACTCTACTCCTAAAGTCAGAAAATGGAGAAAATGTTCAAAATCTCCATTACTATTTAACATTTTGCAGAAGGTAATAGTCAAGGCAATTACAAGGGGGGAAATTTATTAAAGATATGAGAATTTGAAAGAAAAAGGCAAAATTATTGGTATTTGCAGATACCATGATTTTAAATCTGGGTTTGGGGGAAGGGGAATGAATGGAAAAACAATTACAGAGGATGAAAAATTTAGTAAATTAGTAGGATATAAGATCAACATACAGAAATATTATTCATATATGCAAACAATAACCATTTAAAAGGTATAATAGAAAAGAAGATTGGGTTTCTTATTGTTAAAATAAAGCGCCTATGCATAAAACAGTTTCAAATCTGTAAACTTCTTTGAGGAAAATTATAAAGCCATCCTGAAGTCATACAAGAAGAATGAAGCAAATGTAAATATGATGTAAAAACTCACTATCATAAAATATCAATTTTCCTTGTATTTATAAGCATGATATGATCCAAAGAAAAACAAAAGTGTAACAGATTTTTGTTTGGTTGTATGTTGGGAGAGGAGAAGCCAGGATGTAGATGGAGCTGAACAAATTGATTTTAAGGTTACAATGGAAAAAATAAATAGGAAAGATTAGTCAATAAAACCAGGCAAAAAGGATATTAGGATGCCTTTTATTTCTGTGGGGTCAGTAGTAATGTCCTCTCACTCATTTGTGATTTTATTTATTTATATCATATCTTTTTTTTCTTGGTCAGTCTAGCTCAGGGTGTGTTGATTTTGATAACTTTTTTCAAAGAACCAACTTTTAGTTTTGTTGATTCTCTCTATTGTTTTTTGGTTCTCAATTTCATTTATTTCTGCTCTAATCTTTGTTATTTCTTTCCTTCTGCTTAATTTGGTAATAATTTGCTATTCTTTTTCTAGTTCCTGTAACTGTTCAGTTTAGTATGATTTTAGCTCTTTCTTCATATTTAAAGTGAGCATTGAGGGATAAAAGTTTCCCTCTCAGCACTGTCTTCATTGCATCCCATAAGGTTTTTTTTTTTTTTATTTTTCTATTTTAAAGAAGAATTAGATTACATATATATTACATAAAAAATATAGTATTTTTCCCATATGACCTACCCTTCCCACTCCCAAACTTTCCCACATTAACATATTCAACATTGTGTGGTACCTTTGCTACAACTGATGAACACATATTGAAGCATTGTTACATGGGCTGTAATTTACATTGTAGTTTAAACTTTTCCCTCACAATTTTATAGGTTATGATAAAATGTATAATGGCCTGTATCTGTCCTTGCAATGCCATACAGGACAATTCCAATCTCCTCAAAATGTCCCCATTTTACACCTATTCTTCCCTCTCCCAACCTCTGAACCTCTTCCATTGCTAGAATTATAAGACCTTATTCACTATTGCCAAATTTGGAGGCAACCCAAATGTCCATCAACAGACAAATGGATAGTCAAATTGTGGTATAGACATACAATGGAATATGACTCAGCTGTAGGAAGGAATGCACTACTAACACATAGGATAACATGAATGAATCTTGAAGACCTTGTGTCAAGTGAAGTAAGCCAGTGAGTGAAGGACAAATATTACATGACCTCACTGATATGACTTAAAGAAATTGAGCAGACTCTAAGAGCTTGGGTTTTGAATATGGTTAACAGGAGACAGAAAGGGAGTAGCGGGCAGTGATCTGATGCCTATATGGGAAAAATCCAATGCATTTTAGTCTCTTCCATTGTGTCTTCATTCCCATAAGTTCTGTTACTTTTCTTTTCAAATGTTCAAATTCCTCTTTGGGTTCAACCAGTGTCTTCTTAATGTCCTAATCTCTTTAGCCATCTCATTGAA
The DNA here is from genome assembly GCA_026826555.1 of Tolypeutes matacus. NCBI lineage: Eukaryota > Metazoa > Chordata > Mammalia > Cingulata > Chlamyphoridae > Tolypeutes > Tolypeutes matacus. Next base: position 121,529 of record JAKSZT010024921.1, on the reverse strand, counting down.
ATTATTAAGGAGATTTGTATATCTGAGTTTAGTTGTCTCAAATCCTGCTTCAATCAATGGTTCAATTTGTTCCTTTGTCTGGACCATAGCTTTCTGTTACTTAGTATGGCTTGTAATTTTTTGCTGGTGTCCTGACATCTGATTTTTCTATATGTTTATTCTTTGCTCACCTTCTTTATTTAGCCTAGGGTTTTCTTAGTGGTGGCTCTTTGTTAAAGCTTTCCCTGTTACTCCTCTGTGAATGGTAGTCTGTTTTGTTTGATTTTTAAATTTTTACTTATGTCTGTATATTTTTAATTCTCATTTTGTCTTCTCTCACTGTTATTACATAAAGGGATAATATTGGTAGAAGTTTCCCACTGAAGACAACATTCCCACCTCTGGCTTCCCAGTAAAAATGGGTTCAGGGGACATACAGAGTGTAGATTGATTCCAACGTTCTCTGGAGAAGAGACCTTAAAGGCCTCCAACCTTCTATTTGACATATGCCCAAATATAATCTTTCTAAGGTACCCAGGAGGTAGAAGTCCTTATCCAGTTTTTCCCTGCTGCCCTAATGTTATTCTGTGTCTTTAATTCTTAACTTACTTAGTTCCTATTGTGAGAATGGTTTAAGCTGAAGTTGTCAGCCTACCAGCAATGAAACTGTTGCACAGTTCCCAGCCCCTGAGATCTGAGTTCAGTGATCAACCATCCCCCACTGTGCTGCCCCCCAGTGGGCAAGATAACTCTGCCAGCACTGTCTTGAGAGAGGGTTATCAGACTGCTCTTGATTCTTCTCATTCCTGGGGCACCTTAGGAATGAGAGTACCCTTTAATGAGGGTGTTGTGAATCTACCTGTACTGCCTTAGAGAGAGTAAGTACTTCCTTTCCTTCTAGAGGGCATTGGGACCAAGTGGATGGGGTGAATCTCCTAGCATTACTGACCAGAGAGTGATCATTTCCTCTCTTTCCAGGGGTAATGAATGGGCAGCAGTCCATCAATTTGGGCAGGGTAATCTATCCACACTGCCCACTAGAGAGTGCATACCTCCTCTCTGTCCAGAGCCCATTGGGGCCCAGTGTGGAGCAGCCCTTAAAGGTGGACAGGGTGAATCTGCCTGCTCTGCCCCAAGAAAGTGCTCAAACTGCAAACAGTTTCCATTCCTGCTGTGTGTTAATTTCTTTACTAGTTTACAGGTTGACATCTGTGGATGAGTTGAGGCTCTACCCTATGAGTTTTCTCATCCAAGACCAAGCATAAAGAGCTAATATTCTCATCATAGAGTAGAAAATCCAGAGCACTAATCAGGAAATGTTTCTTACTTTTTCTGTGTGGACATGACCTTCATTACATCTGCTCACATTCTACTAAACAAACCTTCAAATGAGGAAAATTCATATACACATGAAAGCATACATTGCTTACAAGATTCTCTGGGTGGGGTGGCTAATTCTCCTATGTGAAAGAAAGAAAAATAATTGCAGTCAATACAATATAATTCACCTCACCTGTTATTACTAAAACCAATAATGTAAAAATATTGTTAAGTTTGATTGCATAAAAATGATTTTTGAAGTCTTTGCATTGAAAAAGGAACACAATACTTAGGCAAAGTTAAATGACAAATGAAAACCTGAGAAAAAATATTTGCAACTAACACCAGGGACAAGGACTAATGATTCTAATATTTAAACAAATACTTCAAAAATAATAAGAAGAAAACCAACAACCCTATGGAAAAATTGGTAAAAGACATGAAAGACAGTTCACAGATATGGAAATTTAAATGGCTCTTAACATTAAAAAATTATGTTCATCCTGTTCATAAGAGAAATGAGAAGTAATACTACAAAACATTGTTTCACTTATATGACTGGAAAAAATCCAAACATTGGACAATATATGATATTAGTGAGGCTGTGGGGATACAGACACTTTCATGTATTACTGGTGAGAATGTAAAATGGCACAATTCCTATGAAGGGGGATTTAGCAATATTTAGCAAATCACATTTGCTGGACCATGGACACAACAAGTCTACATCTAGAAATCCACACTGTTGTTACACTAGCAGGAATTCAAAGGCAGTACTACTGGTTATAACAAAAGACTAGAAACATACACAAATATCCACCCCCTTCCTTCATTCATGTGCTCTTTGGACTAATTGTTTCTCTACTTTCTCCATGAACATACAAAAATATATTAACATATGTACACTTCAAGGAGGGTGAAATTTAATTTTGCAATCATATCATACTACACCTCATTCTGCAACTTGTATTCACCTGAAAATACACCAAGGATATCCCTCTCATTGAATAAATTTGGATTGAATTCTTCCTTTTAATAGATATATAATGTATCAAAATATGAATGAGTCTCACAATAGTCAGCCCCATTTCCATTTTCACATTTCCAGAGATAATAGTGATTATAATAAACATTCCTGGACTGGTATCTTTATTTTGTGTTTCTTTCATTTCTGACAGTTAGCCTTAATGTAAAGTGGATTTTAAATTAACAGGCTACTTTCCTTCAAAAAAAAAAAATTATAAAATACAGTGTGAGAATGTACATTTCTGCAAACTCTTACACACACTGGAGAAAAATAGTAAAATAAAGATATAATCTTTGAAGGCTTTCTATACACAATGAATTTAGTTGTCATAAATATTGGACATAAGCATCATAAACTCAATCAGTAATGTAATAAACACTGAGATAAGTGCCAAATAGATTTATGTAGCCCAGATCACAGAATATGGATTAAAATGGTAGCAAGAACTAGTTTCATTTCACTGAAATTACCCTCTGTAGTAGATTAACTGGTGTACTTCAATAAACACAGTTTCTTAATCTTCATTTGCATCCCTGAGGCACGCTGTGAACCCATTACAAATAGGACTTTTGAAGATATTTTTAGTCAAGATGTGGCCAAATGCATCAAGGTGGGTCTAAATCCATATTACTGGATGTCTTATAAAGAACATCTGGAAGCCACAGAAGCCAGAAATTAGAGGATATTACCAAGGAAAGGAGGCAGAAATAAAGGCAAGGATTCCTAAGAATTGCCAGCATCCAACACCAGAAGGTTACAGATGTTAAGGAGAAAGCAAACCTTGCTGATATCTTGATTTTTTACTTCTTCTAACCTCAAAACCATGAGGCAATAAATTATTTTTGTTTAAGTCAACCCATTGTTTAATATTTTTCACAGAAGCTTGGCAAACTAAAATAACCACTTTCCTTAATTTCTATTAGCCATTCTTGCCCACTTATTTATATGTATAATGATTTTTTCCCCAGTTGTATGCAGAATATACTACCAACACAGCTTCCAGGGAAGTCCCTCCTGCCCCTCAGCATCCTGGCCACAATTGATGAGTATAGGGACATGGTCTGAGATAGGCAAAGTTGAGTAAAACTATTAGATACATTAGTGGAAACCTAGGGAAACAGTGATCTGGTGAATGGTGGCTACTTTTCCTTGGAGAATAATTGTACAATGGCTCAGATCTGATCATAAAAGTCATGTTTTTTTTTTTTTTTTTTTTTTTTTTTTTTACCAGAGTTTAGGACTTTTAATCTGTCCCAAAGTCGATGAAGCAAAAATCATGATAAAACATTCTGCTTTCCTTTACACCCCCCAAACACAAAAACTATTCGTAGGAAAAAAATGGTTTTGTACATGGGATGAAACTTAATATAAATCCAAACCTTACAGATAAGGGTTAACTCTATCACTCATCTCTTTAAAAAGTTTATATGAATATCCAGTCAAAACCAACAGGGCATTTCCCTTGAAATGTTATCTCTATGGATTTCCAAGTAGACCACAGGACTGTATACTGTCTTGGAATGGCCTCAGAAGGCTCTGTCTTTGATCAGGTAACAGAGTAAAAACCCCAGAGTCATGTTAATTAAAGTCTAGAGATGATGTTTCCAGGACATTCCCCCTTGAGGTCTCTAGGCCCTCAATTAGCAAAAGTTCTGTATTATGATAGACATATCGTATATCTGAACAGCAATCTTAATTTATATTTGTCCCTTATATTAATGATCAGATACAAAGCAAGCAGATCTAGGGAGATGCAATGATTCTGTCACCTAATTCCTTAACCAATTCTTAGCCTTAGTTCTGATACAAAAAAGGAGAACCTAGCACTTCTCACTCAGGGAGCAACACAGAAGGTGCTTGGGTTTCCAGGTGATAATGAAGAGAAGTTATTGAAATTGCCTGGTAGTCAACTTTAAAATTTTCTCTGGCATCCTATATCAAAACAATTGTTGAAAGTTTTTCTGTATTTATGAATGGAAATTAATCACATTAATACTTTAACAGTTTATGTTTCACATTATTGATGATAATCACTTGGCTAATAAATATAATTTTAATAATCTGCTGTGTGTTAACTCAGAGGGATCAAGTGCATAAAATATCAAATCATATTAATATGTAGAGACAGAGGCATTGTTAATAAATAACACCCATGCTGTTCAGCTTCTGTGTGTTTTCATTTAATGATGTTTAGATATAAATTTAAGTTTTTATCTCTAAGAAGGTTTGTCCTCATAAGTTAGATAGTGCAGAAGATTAAATGGCTCCCAGGTATAAAACATTTATAATGGTGGTGTTTAATGCCATGGGCTCTGGGGCCTGGCAGAATTGGATTAGAGTTTCAGCCCCACCGTCTGCATGTTCTGAGACCTTGGACAAATAGTTTATCTTTCCAAAATTGACTTTGATATTTATAAATTGGATATATCAATAGCACCCATCTCTGAGGGTTGTCATTAGGACTGAATGCTGTATTTTCTCCAGTTAATGAAATATGTATTGACAGAATGGAATCTGTATTGCTTCCATCCAGCTTTGCCCAAGTCGACTATTTTGGCTGTATTTTTCCCAGTGATGTGAAAACATCAAAAATAGAATCCACTAAAAATTATATCCAATAAAAATAAATTAATATTATAACATAAATTAAAGTAGGGTATTGCCATATAATCATTCAACATGTTTAAAAATGCTGACTTACAAAGAGTAATGTAAGCATCACCACACTGGCAGGTCCCTTGGAGTTTAGACCATCCAGTCCAATAGTTATTCTCTGATGGCAGCATTGGGAAGGTCATGCCAAATCCAAAGTCATTCTGGATATGGTAGTCATGATCTTACTTTTGCAGCCCCTGCTAATCTGGGGGCAAGGAGAGATGAGAAACAGGAATTTCTCCTTTCAGCAAGCCATTCTGGCAAGAGGGAGAAGAAGGAAGTTCTGTGGAGGGATAGTGCATCTGCCTCAGGATTGTCAGGACTGCTTTGAAGCTGAGCACAGGCAAAGCTGATGCCTAGAAAAGCAAGAACTGGATGGCTAGGCAGCCACAGCAGGGTGCTGAGTATTCAGTCCTCCTCTGCTCTGTTGGGTCCCTGTGAAGAGAGGCCACAATGGATGAAGAAATCCTTCAGGATCCCTGGACAAAATAATAAGCAGCATGTTCATTGTCAGGTGGGTCAAAGGAGCCAGGCCTTGTTTGCTGTTCATTGCAAGGCAGATGGTAGAATGGAAATATGGAAATGTGCTTCATCTACCTGGAATTTGATCTAATGCCCCCACAGAAAGGGAAAAACACCTGGAATAAACACAGACACTAATGAGAGATGGAACACAAGGTGTGTGAAGAATGAAGAGGTAAATGTATTTTCTGAGACCATACATGTATTATATGACATTGAAGCATTATGCTTGCCTGCAGAATTCCTAAATTTATCTGATTTTATAAATAACTAGGGCTCTTTTTTAATTCCCATGTTCCATTCTAGGAGGTTTTAGTTGGGGTCCAGGAATATGTGTTTGACCAAGGGTCTTCCATGATTCTTCTGAGCAGGTGTCTTTGGGAAATATTATTGCATGGGTGAGTATATAGGATCTAGATTTAGACAGCCAACAGTCACTTTGTGTACCTTGCCTTCAGAAAATCACCTATTCTTTTTAAGCTCCAGGGCTCTTTTTAGAAATATGCAGGCACAATTTTTTTTCTCATTGGGTTGTTGAGAGAATTAAATTATGTAATATCACATGTAAAGTGTTAGCATTTGGTGAGTGTTCAACAACTATTTATTATATTACTATTATTGTTATTAAGGACACAACCTGGTTGAGCTGTGACATTTGCCTTTCATTGTATGTCAATGTGCATTCAATTAGGATTGAATTGTAACAATGCATTGTTAAAATTAGGAAGTTTTATATGCTTAACAAATATATTCTGTTTCTCGATTAAATGCTCCTAAAATATATTTATTTCACTATAAATTGATTATGTGAATGTTTACATTGAATATGGGCAAGAGGAACACCCAAATCCTTGCTGCTTTCTGAGATTAATGAGTAGAAATAGACCTATAAGTAGAATCACTGGGTTCCTCTGGACCCTTTTATCTGTATTTCATGTTTCTGAGGGGCAGAAACACCCTTCCATCTAATAACTTTATCTGGCAGTGATAAATGATTAAATCCTATCTCAGAAGAAACAAAGAATCCTTCTTAGATTGTGAGCCAACTCCAGACTTATAGGTAGGAGAAGGGAGGATAACAGGGCATTGCTAAAGCACTGTGGAAAAGTTAACTTTTGAATCAGAAAAAAAAAGACACTCTGTTTATAAAAGTGATGAAAGAAATGAGGGCAGAAAGCTAAGTGAATAAAGGAGGATTGGTATAAAATAGGGAGAGAATGTGGGGAAAGTGCTAAGAAAAGGGTTCCTTATACCCTCAGCCAGGTGGAATGGGTGGCTGTTTATCTGTAGCCAGGTGTAGTGGGTGGCTGTTTATCTCTTGGGGTGTAGAAGCACCACAATTTTCCCATTTCTCTCCTCTGATGCTTGGCTTTCCAGCATTGGGGAAGCCTCCCTTTGGCTTAAGGCTCTTTCTTCTGCTAAATATATAACACCACATCACTATACCAATAATTAGATTAAATCATAAAAAACAATATGTATCACAGATAAATTACTGGGAGTAAACTTTGAAAGTTTAAAAAAAAATCTGTGCACTGTGGGCAACTGAGGTGGGTCAGGGAAATCATCTGAGGAAGAAAGATACAAATAGAGAAGTCAGCAGTCCTCTACATAAATTGACTTAAGTCAGGAAGTGACTAAGAATGTGGATGTTGTCATGGTAACTCTGTATTTACAATGGCATCTTGTCATCTGTGATCTGTACAGATCAGTCTGTAGGGGGTATGTACAAAGGTGTCACAATTGTTCCACATACATGATCTGAGAGCCAGGCACCAATTAAATGTGTTTTGTCTAAATGATATATGAATGATTGTTTCTAAGACTCAGAGAAAAAAAAGCAGCCTACTCATCTATGACACATGTTTTCAGAGAAGGACATTTTGCATCCTCACCATTAACACCAGCACATGGATTAATTTCATGGATCAGGGTGCCTGAAACTTAATCAGAAAGCAACCAGCATTTGTAAAACAATCACTGAACACCTGCAGCATCCAGTTGTTGAATAAAAGTGTCTTCATAATATCATTATTACAGCCTTTAGCCCTCCTGTCTTTTCACTGTAATTCTTCTCCAGCATGATCAAATTCATGCCATTGCAACACTTTCCATCAATAGAGGAAGACTCATGACAATTGGCCTGATCTCTTTGGGAGGGAAAAGGTGAGTGTAGACCACACTCAATTTTGAGAATGCTTCTCTCCTATCAGGTTATCAAGGCCTCTACTTCTCACATAAAGAAAACCTTCTTCATTTTCCATGAAGCCATTGAAGACTGAATAAAAATGTTGGTTTTTCAAAATGAAAATGGTTATAACTTATAGTTGAAGTTATCTCAAAGTTATGTTAAATCAGTTTGCTAAGAAATATATATGATAACTTTACATTAAATTGACTGGATGTTTGTGGATAAAACATTAGAATGTATATGTGTTCCTATCTGGTTACTATTAGTTATTGCTGTTTGTAGCAATTAAGTATGTAAGTTTACTATGGAATCCATGAGAGATAAATAATGAAAATCTTGAATGTTTGAGAAATTGTATTTAATACAAAAAAAAACCATAACAAAGAAATAAATTTTGATGCAGATATTCAGAGAAGCACTTGTAGTAAAAGAGGTAGACCAGTAGTGTGATATGTCATCAGATGGAAAAATGCCCTTGCTGTTTTTGTCAGTATAAGGATATTGAATCAGGAGAGAGACAATAATATTGTCATCACAGATTTTATACTCCTGGGTGTCTGGCCTGAGCTCATCCACCTTATGAACCTCAACTGCCCCATCCTTATGGTCTACTTTGTGGCTACTATAAGCAACGCTATTCTCATTTTCATCATCTACCTGGATTCCAGACTCCACACTCCCATGTATTCCTGTGTAGCCAGCTCTCCCTCGTTGACTTAACCTTGATCTCAACTTCTGTCCCCAAAATGCTCACAAACTTCCTTTCAGGGAAGAGAAACAGATTACAGATTGCCTGCAGAGCACAGATCTTCTTCAGCTTAACTCTAGGGATTGCTGAGAGCTTCCTGCTTACCCTCATGTCCTATGACTGCTACATCACCATCTGTAACTCACTGTGATACTTAGACATCATAAGCCACACAATCTGTACACACATGGTCATTGGGTCTTGGGTGGGAGGGGCAGTAACTTCCCTTATTCATACAGCCTATGCCATGCACTTCCTCATCTGCCATCCTCGAGAGAGCCCACATTATTTTGTGTGAGGTCATGGCTTTCCTAAAATTTACTTGTGAGGACATTTCAACCTATGCGAAGTTAGTGGTGGTCTCCAGCTTCCTGGTGGTCCTCATTCCCCTGAGCCCCATTCTGGCCTCCTGCATCCTCATCTTCCTCTCTGTCCTCCACATGAATTGCCCTGAGGGGAGGAACAAATCTCTGGCCAACTGCTCCTCCCATGTCTGTGTGGTCAGCCTTTACTTTGGCCCTGCCATACTGCTCTACATGAAGCCTGGTTCCTCTAAGCTCCCAAATTAACCTAGTCTGTCTTCATGTTTAATGCTATCCTTACACCTATGCTGAACCACCTCATCTATAGCCTCAGAAACAAGGATGTCATAGCATATGTAAAACATATAGATGTTAGTTGATGTCCCCTAGGAAAGACAAAAACCACCTAGCTTGCTTAATTATAATCTTATGCTGGCATATTTCTTTCAATTGCTTCCAGGAGGCTTTAAGTATTGGCAAATTGTCATGAGAAATACAGAAATGTTAGCATAGCATTTGCTTTAACTCCCTTGCTGTGTACTAATAAAAGTGAAAAATAGATAAACTACCATGGCTTCAGGGCACTGACACAAGACCCATTTCTTCTGACTCAAAATTCAACTTATATATTTGCTTTAATTTGAATGTGAAATTACTGAGTAGTAAAATCAGCCAAAATAAATCAAGTCAGAGACCAAAAAGTAACTAAATAACAAAAAAAAACTTTCTAAATAATAATTAATATTACTGATTTATTAATAAAAATTTTGCTGTCAAATTTTAAAAGTTTGTAATTATGGTGGAACAATAACTTTTCAGCACTATGAGGTCTTTCAGTGTATTGCACATTTTTAATACTAAATAGATGCACACTTCAGTTGAGGACAATGAAGAGCAGAGTATTTGGGGCTCAGTGGGCCAGTATATCACAGAGCTGGAAATAACCCAGTGTATTCCTCCCTATTTAATAAGAACCACCTAACCTAAGGCTTTTCTCCTCTCTAGTAAATAGACTAGAAGATCTGGTAGATTATAGTGACTTTTGCATTTACTTTTATTTGATTGGGTTGGAATTGTGCTTTTGCCTTGCTTGAAGAAAATGCTTTCTGAGTATTTACAGAAACACACTTAACATTGTTTCATACACACACACACACTATTTTTAATATCTGCCTGTTTGTTGAATCCCTGAATCACTTGAGAATAATTTAACCTTAAATATCAGTACCAGAAATGTGGCATGTGACAAAGTATCTGGCATTTCAGGTGACAAATGATCTCTAGAACTAGAATTCCATCTGTACATTGCCCACTACCAATTTCAGTTTCCTCTCTAGAGAATTTTTATACTAGGTATCACAGCAAAAAATAAATAAATAAATCACACAAGAAGATAGAAAAAAGAAGAAAACAGAAAAAAATGAACTCTTAAACAGCTTGATGTCTTTCTCAGCGAGTTGTACCATTTTATCCTTACAATAATATATGTTTATATTTCCAATGGCTGAAAAAATTTTGATATTTAAACAATGGAAAAGATTTCCTGCTAAGGTGACAATTTAGCATGATATCCTGCTACCTTTCCTAAAATCAACCCTATACACACTAGAGAGAAAAACAAGGATTCTAAAAATTAAAGGATGGGGGAGAAAAAACACCCTCTAAGGCCAGAGGAGAGGAAGGGCTGTCCTGCTGAGGTGTACATGGAGAGGACGGTTTTTCCCAGTGGTTTTCAAAGTTTGGCCCTGAACCCACAATGTGGACATGACCTGGTAACTAGCTAAACATGTAAATTCTCAGGCCCCACCCCAAACCTAAGGAATTAGGAACTCTGAGAGGAAGGCCCAGTACTGTATATTTAACATGCCCTCTTGTGATTCTGATGCACACCCAAGGTTGAGAATCACTGGTAAAGAAGGGCAGTTGAGGTTTTGCTTTGGCCTTTCACCCAGGTTGTCTCTGAAACATTTGCTTACATTTGGGCAGCAGCCTGGACCTGGAAATTAGGTGCAGAAGTGCATGGGGGTAACAGCAGAGTCTAGCCTAAGTGGTGCTGAGGTGAGAAGTTGAAAACACACATGATTGGCTAGCCTCAGGCAGTTACTCCAGTTCTTCAGCCCCTAATCCCCAGAGCTGATGGACAACAACCTGAGACAACCTCCTCTCTAAAGTCGGTCCATTCACAGGGTATAAAAAGGGATCCTCAATCAGAAGAGTTTTTAGGGGTGGCAGCAAACAGGAAGGGACAGGTAAGATTTCTAGTAAATTCTCCTGGACTTGCACAGGGTAGGACTTAGGTTTCACTCCACCCCAATGGCAACTACCAGATAGAGTAGCTAGTATCCCTAAAAGCATATAGAGCCAAGGTCAAAATAACTAACAATCATCTCTAAATAAAGACAGCAAACTGGATTAAATTACTTCACCTGATGCAGAAGTATGAGAGAAGATTTGCCAAAGTCATAAAACAAGCAAGACACCAATAATGTGAAACAATAACAACAAAAATATTTAAACTAACCAAGTGGAAACATTAAGCATGAGTGAATGAAATGGTAGTTGAAATAAAAACACAATACAGCTAATGAATGATAGGATAGGTACAACTAAATAACAAATTCACTTTTTGGAAGGTCACATGGAGGAATTCTTTTAATATAAAGAGGTAGAGAAACAGTTAAGAGATACAGAGGCTAAAAAGGGTGTCAACAGCCAGATAAGATGAAAGAAAAGTAAAACTGGAAATGAGGATCTATGTTAGAAAACCTTTTAAATAAATTTAACTGCATTTAAGAAATGACCTCATATAGAAAGTGACATAGAAGGTCAAACAGGAGAGGGCAGAAAAAACACACCCTGGACACATGGTAGTAATGTTTAATTATATAAAAATCCAAAAGATAATCCTAAAGGACTCCAGAGCAAAAAAGACAATGGAATAATTTTTTTAAATTATACAATCAAAAGGACTTCTAATCATCCAAATATAAGGATAAAACAAAATATCACCAAGTATCAAGACCTCAGCAGTTGGCCTCACAAAGCCCCACACTACAATTTTGGAAGAAGAAAAGGAAAGAGATAAATCCAGGAGACACTCAAGAAAATGGTGAAGCAAGTAAAAATTTTTTATAGAGAAAGGAGGCACAGGAACAGAGAATAATATTTTTTTTCAATAACACATGTAAGTTATACAACAGTAGTCCACACATTTGGACACAAATAAACCTTAATCAATGGCAAAAGATAAATACCATATAGATGATGTTCTCCAATCATAATGTAAAAAATAATTTAAATCAGCAACAAAAAGATTATCTTTAGGATTTGAAATATTTATTACTAAATAAACCTTGGGTTAACTGTAAATCATACAAAAATATTCACAATTGAATAATTAGGAAAATAGCACATGTAAAAATTTGTGGTATACAGTTAAAGTAATGCATGAGGGAAATATACAGTTTTTAATAAATTTATCATAAAATAAGAAAGATGAACAAGAAGTGAGAAAATTATTCAACCCAAAAAGTTGGAATAAAACAAGAAAGCATATGAAATGAATTAATAAAGGCAATAAATAAAAATTAATACATAAAGTAATAGAAAACCAAAAAAAAAAAAAATTTATTTAAGATCAAGCAAGCCAAAACCTAGTACTTTGAAAAAAAATCATTAAATAGACTGACTTTTTGCAAGAGTGATCATTAAAAAGGGAGAAAAAATTAATATTAAATTTTATTTAAAAATATGTAATTTCTGAAGCAAAGAATTTAAAAAATAATAAGTATTATGAAAAGTTATACACTAACATATATCAAGACATGGATGATGAAATATACGACTCCTAGAAAAATATAAATTGTTACTGACATGGCAGTCAGAGACCAACTATATTCAAAAATACATGTCTGATAGTTTTTCTATATGAATTCCCTCAAACTTTTAAGGAGCACTCAATTTTTCTAAGTTGTCCATGAAATAGAGCTTCCATGAAAAACGATGCATTGTCCATACTATTTTACACCCCTTGGGTTATCTAACACTGATTCTGTGGAATCTATTTTACACTTTTCTAAGTTGTGGATAGCTGATAGTAATGCCACATAATTTTTATCTATAGACCTGCACACTTTGTCCTGTCTGGTACATGTTCAATTGACTTTCCTCCTCCACTGGAAGAGAAACAAGTTTTGCTTACGTATGCACATTGATTTCAATACTTGACATTTAAATGTGACTCTTTTGTCAACTTCTGTGAACTGTTTGCAACACCTCAACAATTTACTCATGAATTGGTTAAATAAAAGCTTTTGACATGTTTTTTTTTATATCATATGAGAGTCATGATTTTGCCTTTTTTGAAAATTATCTTTAAACAAAAAAAATTTTGAGATCCATCCAGTTATGAAGTTATTGTAATTATGTCCAAAATTAGACAAGGACAACCCAAACAATATATAGAGAATTATTTTAATTATGAAAACAAATGTAAAAAAATCTCAATAAAATATCCACTACCCAAATCCAATAATCAAAAAAATATGTTCAAGTAGAATTTATCTCTGTAATAGTGGATGGTTTGACATCAAAAAGGTTTCTTTAAAAGAATAATGAAATATATATATAATAATTTCAACTAATGCAAAAAATCATTTGATAATGTCCAAAATCTATTCATTATAAAAGCTCATTATAAACCAAGAGTTGAAGGAAACTTCATTAATTTTCATAAAACATTTCTACTGTGTATTTAATTAACTTATCTGTGACTGAATTTCCCAGTTTTAATTAGATGTGAATTGATAAGCAGATATTTAATAGTACACTGTGCTTATCGCTTATGAATTACAATTTTTTAGCTGAAGGCTTGGTTAGAAAAAAAACATGATAAGAAGAGAATTCTAGACAATCACACTTCCCTAACCAAGTCCACTTGCTCAATCATTCTACAAAGAGTTATTAATGACTACATGTCAGGCATGACATAAACCACCAGGTATAAACTTGTAGGTAATAGAGCCATGTTCCTTACAGTAACAAAACCAGCAATATTTGATGAGAAATTCCCCTGTTAAGCCTCTCTGGTAAGCATGAGAGTTCAATGGTGACTGAGGAAAAAATTGTCTTTAAAACAACAATTAACATTTTCTAAGAAGCCCTACCTGCCAGGCACTAACTTAAGTAAGTACTTGATGTGCCTTCACATCATATAATCCTCAAAGAAGTTTAGTCAATATTCTTCCAGATATAAGTGTGTAAATAACAGAAATCCCAAGTCAAATTGACCTACAATGTAAGGAAATATATTATTACTGGAAGGCAGAATGTAGGACGGACTTAGTGAGGTTTGATTCAGTGCCCCCAAATTTCCCAAGGATACAGACTCTTTCCATTGTTCCACTCTGCCTTCCATAACACTGTCTTCATCCTAAAGATGGTACCCTCATAGTCATAAGATTGCCAGTCAAAGGACCCCTTGCTCATTCTCTGTGAGAAAGAAATAATAGGAAACATTTGTGTGATCATTATTATGTGCCAGGCACCCCTGTAATATTTTAACACATTTAAATTCAGTTACTCACCCCAACAACTTGAGACGGTAAGTACTATTGCTATCCTCATTTTATGGAAGAAGAAACTTGGCTATATAACTTTCAATATTATACTTAATACTCTGTTGCTCTCTTCTGACAGCAAGAACAAACTTTCTCTGTAATCTCCAGCAGCCCTCTCTTCAAGTTTAATCACTTCCCATTAATGAACCTATAATTGGAAATGTTGATAGGATTGCCATAAATGATCCAGACACTATTAAAACTTCATCCCCGGAACTTAAGGAAGGGTCACATTCCCTTGAGTCTCTAGATTACGTAAATGGACAAGGAAACCAAATCGGAATTCTGATAAGAAGGATTGTACTTCAGTGAATACACGGCAAATTGCCAGTGCTGTCCATTACAGGAATTCTATGAAATAGATGGCATTTATTAGACCAAATTTTCCTGAGAAAACTGAATTATAGAGTGCTTATCTACAGATGGACACTATGTGTTTGATTCTACTCCCTAAGCCCAGACTCTCTGTGATACATTGACTATCCTCATGAGAACAAGTTGAGTGGAAGGTTCAAATAAGAGAAATAATGACAATACAGTCTGATATGCTCTGTGATGGTGAATGCACATGGTGCTGTGGACAGATGTAGGAGGCAGCTTCCTGAAGACCAAGGGACATGCTGCTGTTAGCCATAAAAAAGGCACTGGCAGAAGGAAAGAAGTGCATGTAATACAGTCTAAGGACAAGAGCATACATGGAGTACTGAGAAAAAATAAAAGCAGTTCAGTGTGACTAAGCAATCATGGCAGAGACTATGAGGGAAGAACTGTTCAAAGAAGAAGGAGTCCAAGATTATAAAGTTTTTCAGGCATTTAAGAAGTGAAAGTCATTCTGAAAGATTTCAAACTATGATGAAATTTGGATGTTTTAAAAATCTCTTTGCTGCCACGTATTTAATGGTGTGTGGCAAGAGTCTACTACTGAGGGCTGAAGTTTAATATGAGCAGCACCTGTGACATTTTCATTCATGCTTCCAAGTCCAGTTTTCAAAAGGTTGCCTCATACCATGAAGGATTCCTAGCAATGACCTATATGGAAATACCCACACTCACAACTCATTTTAAATGAGCTCCATTATATTCACAGCACCCCCTCATCTGATTGTGGAATTCTGTGAAATTGATTCTTCACAGTAGAGAAATTCATGGCCCAGCAATGAGGCTAAATCCAACTGTCCATTTACAGGCTGTTTTCTCTACTTCCATTGTCTCCAGGTTTTATAGCACCCCTGGATGTTTCTTGTACAAGTTGTCCTGATATACAAGCACAACAGTTTCTCTTTAGGTCTATACCAGAAATGAAATCACTGGGTCAAATTTTCATATTGTATTTACATAATACTTTCCAATTCACAGGTGTATAAAATATTTTCACATAATTTTCTGTTAATCCTCAGAACATCCCATTGAAGGAGGAATTATTATCCCAAACATATGGGGACAAAACTAAGACTCACAGTGCTTGTAGTTTAATAATTTCTGGAAATTTGTATTTTGAAATCATCTAGTTCAACCTTCTTATTCACAAATAAGGGAACTGAGGCCCGGTGGGATTGTGTGTCCCAACACTTCATTGGGCTCAATTAATGTTTTGTCTAACCCACAGGCTTGAGAATCAAGGCAAAGAAAACTTCAAAAGACTGAGCCAATAACACTGAGATCTGAGATTTTTTCTGGAGCATCTGGGGAGTTGGACCTGCTACTTTGGTCCCCAAAGGTGATTGGGACTACACAATAACCAGGTTGATATGTGCTTTTTCCACAAGCCCTGAATCAGTGGGGATACCAAGTTAACAACAATTATTGAGCACCTAGGTGAATAAGGCCTCTGTGCAGAGTCTCGATCTGTACCCTATCTCCTCCATGGGGGCCTGTATGCCCTTATTCATCTTGGTCAAATCCTGATTGCAGCAGATTAATTTTTTTATTGTGGGCAAGGGGAATTGCAGTTTTTCTCAACATTATGTACATATTAGAACAAGGATGAGCAGAGGATTAAAATCCTGAATCTGGAGATGTACCACCCAAGACCAATTATATCAGGTAATTACTCTGTGTAGTCAGCATTGAGAACCACTGCCAAGAATCCTATCACTAGCTGTCATTGATTGGAAGGTCAAAGAAACTGGCCCTTAATCAGTATTTGCCACACCTGTCTCGTAATAAAACCACCTGGGGCCTTAATAAGGCCTCACATTCCTGGTCCTTCTGGCATTTCAGATTCAGGGGCCCTGGAATCTCTGCTTGCCCAAGGCCTCAGTTGATAACTTATCTGGGCAAATTGGGGAGACTTTAACCCAGAAAAGTCACCAAAGGAGGAATTGGAACTATTTTTACTCAATGACCTCTGCCTAATGGGGACCAAGAAGCAACTCACAAGTATGTTTTCATGAAAATTAAGGCACTCACCTATCATTTGCCTAAGTGATTGGTTCTTTTGTAAGACACTGACAAGGTTTGGGCACCACATGTTTTCTATGCTGACCATGGTACAATGATTAGGATCAAGGGGAAGCCAAGTGGACAATCTTAATGAAGACAAAACCAGTCATCCAAATACCACCAAGCCTAGAGATCCAGTGAACAGAGCTATGCTGCCATGAAGAGGTCTTGAGAATTTAAGGTGAGACTGGGCACAGATGAGAATACTGGTAGAGATGCTTCTTGAAAAGTCACATTAACTTTAGAAATTTATGATTTCTTATTTCAGCCTTGTTGAGTATGATATGGTATCTATAAAATTCTGGAGAGGATAAATGGCTTCTTCATTTACATTGGCCATGAAGGAGCCAAGTTTTACTCTCCCATATCATTATACAGAGGACTTATAACAGTGGAGCCTTTGATCTGCCTGTCATACAATTGGAAAGTTCCTATTATTCCTCCAAGGAGAACAATGTGGTGTCTCCTAAAACTACAGGGGTCAGAAATTCCTACATTTGATGACAAACAAATTTGCTTGTCCAGGTTTCATTTAAATGTGTCAGTGTGTTTAAATAAGACTTAAAGATCATCTAAACTATATATAATTAAACAGATGCTTCAAAATATAAGTACACACCCATGCTTACCTGCACACACACTTCCAAAGAAGAGATATCAAGTAATAATATTATAAATAGCAATGGTACACAAAACATATTTATGTACACCTTTCTGTTACCAAAACAGAATATTCCATACTCAATTAATTACATGTCAATCAAAACCACAGACAAAGCACATACCAAATTCTGGGTCCTATTTCCATCATGTTTCTTTTTCCTGATGTCCACATATTGTTTTGCTCTTCTCAGTAATTTATTTTCAATCTATCATGTATAATTCCTACATCAATACTTCTATTGCCCTGGAGAATTTTTGTTCTTTAGATTCCTATTTTC
This sequence comes from Tolypeutes matacus, assembly GCA_026826555.1. Classification (NCBI taxonomy): domain Eukaryota; kingdom Metazoa; phylum Chordata; class Mammalia; order Cingulata; family Chlamyphoridae; genus Tolypeutes; species Tolypeutes matacus. The sequence goes on along the minus strand of JAKSZT010024921.1, from coordinate 103,784 downwards.
TCTTGATTTTTAGAAGAATATAGTCTATAAATGCTTTCTTTTTAGGCATAGGATGAACTTGCCTTCTGTCCTCTAAATTTAGCAATGTGTTTACAGACATCTTTAGCTGTAATGCCTTCAGAGAACAGCAAATCCTATCTCCTCCCCATACACTTTCCTACACTGGAGTACCATTTAGCTTTTCACCATCAATCTATTTCCATCATTTGTTATGATGCCAAACCACATCTTTAGAAACAGTTATTTCATTTTAAACTTACTCTTTAAGTCTGTCACTTATGCTGATTTCCTTTTGGACAAGACAATATTTCTAATTAAATTTTCCATTGGCATCCTCCTTACCTGACTATATGGCTATTGCTTTTGTTGTTATTGTTGTTAATTGCAGAACACATTTACCTGAAATTGAAGATGAGAATCACTGTAATTTTATCTACTTACATGCATAAGGAAGAGTAGTTTAAGAAGAAAATATAATTGATCAAGAATCAATAGATTCCACTACTTCTGTTTTGGCCATCAGTTCAATAACTTCTCAGAATATAGATTTCCTTATCTATAATTCAGGGGAGAAATACCTCTTGTCTATATCCCAAAAGTTGTGGTGGCTGATCTAACCACATAATGTTTGTAACTGCAACTGTGTTTTGCAATACAAAATAATTTATTCAATGGCTGGAGCTCTATGGATAACTGCTGATTTTTCCTAGGTAGTTCCTTATCAATCAGTCCCTGCACTTAATCTTTCCCTTCTTCCCACTGACAACCACATTGTACAATTAAATTGAATGCAAACACTGTCACCCAGTAAATAAGTTGAGATCATAATTGGGCCAAAAAATTAAATTAAAAACAAATAACATCTGAGTTCCCATGAAAGACGAGTTCACAGATTCCTGTAAAAGTCATATATGCTCTACCCAGTCAGTCCACAGTAGATACACATGTCCCACCAAAGATAGCTCACTGAGAAATAACCCTGGCATTTTAATCCCTCTTCAAGCTTCTTAACAGCATAGAATCCAAAAGGATGGCATGATAAATTGTCACTAAGTCTGTGCCCCAGGAACAAGAATCAGGGTGTGACATGTTAGATTTAATTTATACTATCAACCAATTCAAATAACTAATTTGAAAAAAAAGAACAAAATAGGGAAAATGGGGCTCAGAATTCCAAAATATTGGTAAACTTAGGAGGAAAAGGAAAAATGTTGTTTATTAGCTGAAATGTGAATGTATTCATTTAAAGTTTTGGCACTGAATTATTTTAGGATGATAGAATGTTGAACTAGATGAGGCCTGAGGTTCTAGGCCAGTGTGTCTTAACTGTTTTCCTCAAGGAGTCGAGTAATTTGTATAATGTTAACAACATAAAATTTTCAGTGATAATAGTGGCTTGTTTAGCATGGGAAATAGTAGAAAGGAGCTCCTACAAGTGAACTTAAATATATCCAAAATGTGTGGATTGGCTAGAAAATGTTTTAGACACACTCTCCATAATATACATGGCATGGGCATATGCATCCCTTGCCTTTAGATACAACCATCTAGGCTAAATATCACAGCCATGCCATATCCAGGCTTAAACTTTCAATTCTGTTTTCTCTCTGTGTGGCAGAAATCTGCCTTTTGCTCCTCGAGCTTGCCTGGAATGAATTTTTATGAATATTGTGGCCAGAGTGCATGGAAGGGACAAGCTGAAGCTTCCTTGGGACCACTGAACAGCTCCTGTGAACTGTTTCTTGTGAGCTTGTCCAATCACACATATACACTTAGTTCATATTTATCTGTAGATACAGCAGAATTTGGCCTAAAACTTGCTAACTTGCTATCATTAAACTCGGTAGTGAAGTTATGGAGAAAAGAACTAACTTTTATTCACCTCAAATCATCTTTTACTACTTCTATCATCTTTTCAAAAAAAAAATTATACTGTAAAAAACATGCTTTGGTTTGTTTAGGATGATTCTTGACAGGGCTTAATAAAATTCATACCATGGACCTAAGACACTACTGATTGGAGAGTCTGAGATGGTGGAACTAGTCAATTATATCTAGTCACCAGTTTGTCTGTGTTCCCCATGGTTTGGTAAGAGAATTCTTTAAATCGATAAATTATTTCACACTGGTATTGTCCTTAAGTTTTTTTATGTAAAGAAACAAAACTGGTACTTAGTTCTTTTTATAATGAATAAAATGTTGATAGGAAATGGAATACAGAGTATAAAATATTAGTATACAGTTTTTGTACAAATACTTCGATACTCTAAATTATATATAACACATTCACTCACTTTCTTAATAAAGCACGTGTAACTAGAGATGCTAAATTCTGTTACTCTTTGATTAAATCCTCTCATGAATAAAATGTTTGTAAGCATTTTTGTAAGCAAATACACTACACATATATGCATATATATTTATATATCATTTTGCAAATGTTTGTATGTATTGTGAGAATTTTGATTTTTACCCATAATAAAAAAATAAATAAATAAAAAAGTTTGTAAAGACTCAAAATTGCCTAGTAAAATATTTATGCTCTTGCCTATATAGCATTTTTTATAGATGTTAAAATGATCAATACCAATTTAAGCATTTACAGATTTCCATTTTGGCCCATATTAGTTTATTGAATTAAAGTATCAGTGAATCTAATGCTTATGGCTCTGGGTTATAAATAAGCTTTATTCAAAACCATCTTGGCCAAAATTTTAACACTTGAGCCTAAGTCAATATGTACTTAAGTGAAACATGCAGCTATTCATGCTAATAATACAAATTTTGTCTTATGTCATTACTACCTTCAAGTTATTTTCTTTACAGGAAAACTTAAATAAGTCATAACTGATAGATTACCTTGTAAATTTATTAATTTATAAACACACATGTTGTTAATTAAGCAGCATATTACAGTCATAAATCAAATCATTGTCCTTTATGTCAAAGGCTTATTATTCACTGATTTGGAAACTTCATCTTTATGGGCGTGTTACAGGGATGAGGTCAACATGCAGCCACAACATAGGCTAATAGAAATAGTTTTTTCTCTTCTCACATTTTCATTCTTTTTTAATTGAAGCAGAGTTTGGGGATAGAGGTATTAAATGAAGCAATATTCAACAATTTTTCTTTTAATCAAAGTAAAAAGACTCTTAAGAATACAATGATGGTATATAATGTGTTCCTTTTATAGCACAAATCCTCAAATGAGTTAAATGACTTTATATATATATATATATATATATATATATATATATATATATATATA
>JAKSZT010024921.1:39698-80513 GCA_026826555.1 Tolypeutes matacus | reverse complement strand
CAAATGTTTGTATGTATTGTGAGAATTTTGATTTTTACCCATAATAATAATAAAAAAAAATTTTAAAAAAAGCATAGCAGAAAGCATAACCAAAAGTGTAAAAAATGAGACAAAAAAAAATGACATATGAAAACCAAAGTATAAAACGGAGGAATTAATGGAAGTGCATTCACAGCAATATAAATGATTGTGAATGTATTATACTCCCCAATGAAAAGATACAGGCTGATAGAATGGATAAAAAGACATGAGCCATCCATATGCTGCTTACAAGAAACTCACCTCAGACCCAAAGATACAAACCTTCTGAAAGTGAAAGGTTGGAAAAAGTTACTCCACGTGAATAGTAACCAGAAAAGAGCAGGTGAAGCTATACTAATATGAGACCAAGCAGACTTTAAATGCAAAAAAGTTGTAAGAGTTACTGAAGGCAATTATATATTAATAAAAGGGATGATCCACCAGGAAGATATAACAGTCATAAATATCTATGAACCTAATCAGGGTGCCCCAAAATATATGAGTCAAACTCTGGCAAAACTGAAGGGAGAAATAGACATTTCTACAATAATCATTGGAGACTTCAACACTCCACTCACATCATTAGATAGAACAACCAGACAGAAGATCAATAAGGAAACAGAAAACTTGAATGATATGATAAACAAGTTATACCTAACAGACATATACAGAACACTGCATCCAAGCTCAATGGGTTATACATTCTTCTCAAGTGCCCATGGATCTTTCTCCAGTATAAACCACATATTAGGTAACAATTCAGCTCTCAATAAATATAAAAAGATTGAAATTATACAAAGCACCTTCTCAGATCAAAATGGAATGAAACTAGAAATCAATAATAGAAAGGAAATAAGAAAATTTGCAAATGTGTTGAGACTGAACAACACACTCATAAATAATCAGTGGGTCAAAGAAGAAATTGCAAGTGAAATAAGTAAATATATTTAGACAAATGAAAATGAGAACACAACGTATCAAAACTTATGGGATACAGTGGAGGCAGTCTTGAGAGGGAAATTTATAGCCCTAAATGCCTATATTAAAAAACAAGAAAGAGCTCTACTCAAAGATTTAACTGAAGAACTAGAGAAACTAGAAAAAGAACAGTAAACCAATCCCAAGGCAAGTAGAAGGAAAGAAAGAATCAAGATTAGAGCAGAAATAAATGAAAATGAGAACAGAAAAACAGTACAGAAAATCAATAAAACCAAAAGTTGGTTCTTTGAGAAGATCAATAAAATTGACAAACCCCTCGCTAGAATAACAAAGGAAAAAGGAGAGAAGATGCAAATAAGAACAATCAGAAATGAAAGGGCGGAAATTACAAATGACCTTACAGAAATAAAAAGAATCATAAGAGGATATTATGAGAAATTGTATGCCAACAAACTGGACAACCTAAATGAAATGGACAAACTTCTAGAAACGTACAACCAACATACACCGACGTTGCAAGAAATACAAGAACTTAACAAACCAATCACAATTAAGGAGATTGAATCCGTCATCAAAAATCTCCCAGCAAAGGAAAGTCCAGGATCAGATGGATCCACAGGTGAATTCTACCAAGTATTTCAAAAAGAATTAACACAAATCCTGTTTAAAATCTTCCAAAAAATTGAAGAGAGAGAAAATTACCCAACACATTTTATGAAGTGAACATCACACTAATACCAAAGCCACATAAAGATTCTACAAGAAAAGAAAATTACAGACCTATCTCTCTAATGAACATAGGTGGAAAAATTCTCAAGAAAATACTAGCAAATCAAATCCAACAGTATATCAAAACACTTATACATCACGACCAAGTGGGATTTATTCCTCGTATGCAAGACTGGTTCACCATAAGAAAATCAATCAATGTAATACACTACATTAACAAATTGAAGGAAAAAAAAAAAACACATGATCATCTCAAGAGATGAAGAAAAGGCATTCGACAAAATCCAGCATCCTTTTTTGATAAAACCATTTCAAATGATAGGATTAAAAGGAAAATTCCTTAACATGATAAAAGGCATATTTGGAAAAACCCACAGCCAACATCATACTCAAGGGGAAAGGTTGAAAGATTGCCCTCTCAGATTGGAAACAAGACAAGGATGCCCACTGTCACCATTGTTATTCAACATTGTATTAGGAGTTCTAGCTAGGGCAATTAGACAAGAAAACAAAAATTAAAGGCATCCAAATATGAAAAGAGGAAGTAAAACTCTCACTATTTGTGGATGACATGATCTTGTACTTAGAAAATCCTGAAGTATCCACAACTAAACTACTTGAACTAATAAATGAGTTCAGCAAAGTGGCAGGATACAATATCAACATGCAAAAATCAGCAATGTTTTTGTACACTAGTCCTGAAAAACCTGAGGAGGAAATCAGGGGATAATTCCATTTTCAATAGAAACAAAAAGACTCAAATACCTAGAAGTTAATTTAACCAAAGAAGTACAGGACCTATATACAGAAAGCTACAAAACAATGCTCAAAGAAATTTAAAAAGACCTAAACAAATGGAAAGAAATTCCGTGGTCATGGATTGGAAGAATAAATATCATTAAGATCTCCCAGAGGTGTGGGAGGTGGGCAACATGGGAATCCCAGTGGGTTCCATGTAATATTTTGGGTAATCTAAGCACCTCTTAAAATATATGTGTATATATATATATTTATATATATAAAACATTTTTGTAAGCAAATACACATATATGCATATATATTTATATATCATTTTGCAAATGTTTGTATGTATTGTGAGAATTTTGATTTTTACCCACAATAAAAATCAATAAAAAATTTAAAAAAAAAAACAAGGAAGATGAATATACACAGCTGGTGCAAACAACGAGGTGGTGGAGAGAAATAAATAAATAAAATAAATCTTTAAAAGTAAATATATATATATATATATATCGTTAAGATATCAGTCTTGCCCAAGCTGATTTATAGATTCAATGCAATACCAATCAAAATCCCAACAGCTTACTTTGCAGAATTAGAGAAGGAAATTACCAAATTCATCTGGAAGTGTAAGTCCACCCAAATAGCCAAAAGCATCCTAAAAAAGAAGAGCAATATGGGAGTAATTTCACTGCCTGATCTTGAAATATATTACAAAGCTACAGTGGTCAAAACAGCATGGTACTGGCATAAAGACAGACAAATTGATCAGTGGAATAGAATTTAGAACCCAGAAATATACTCTCACCTATACAATCAACTGGTTTTTGACAAACCTACCAAGCCAATGCTAATGGGAAAAAACAGTCTCTTCAACAAATGGTGTTTGGAGAACTGGACATCAATAAACAAAAGAATGAAAGAGGACCCCTACCTCAACCCCTATACAAGAATCAATGCATAATGGATCAAAGATCTAAATATAAAAGCCAGGACCATAAAACTACTAGAAGAAAATGTAGGGAAACATCGTCAAGACCTTGTAGTAGGTGGTGGTTTCTTGGACATTACAGCCAAAGCACGTGCAACAAAAGAAAAAATAGATAAATGGGACCTCCTCAAAATTAATCACTTTTGCACCTCACAGGACTTTGTCAGAAGGGTGAAAATGCAGCCAATTCAATGGGAAAAATATTTGGAAATCACATATCTGAAAAGGGTTTAATATCCAGGATACATAAAGAGATGTTACAACTCAACAATAAAAAGACAAATGACCCAATTAAAAAATGGGTGAAAGATGAATAGACATTTCTCCAAAGAAGAAATACAAATGGAAAAAAAAACAAAAAAACAAAAAAACGAAGAAATGCTCAACATCACTCATGATTAGGGAAATGCAAATCAAAACTACAATGAGAAATCATTTCACACCTATCATAATGGCCACTATTACAAAGACAGAGAACTACAAGTGTTGGAGAGGATGTGGAAATATAGAAACACTTCTTCACTGTTGGTGAGAATGCAGAATGGTACAGCCACTATGGAGGACCGTTTGGCAATTCCTAAAGAAGTTGAATATAGACTTGCCACATGACCCTGCAAAACCACTACTGGGTATATACCCAGAAGAAATGAGAACAATGACATGAACAGACATCTGCAAACTGATGTTCATAGCAACATTATTCACAATTGTGAAACGTTGGAAACAACCCAGGTGTCCACCAACAAATGAATGGATAAAAAAACTGTGGTTTATTCACATGATGAAATATTATGCAGCTATAAGAAGAAATGAAGTTATAGAGCATATGACAAAATGGATGAACCTGGAAGACATTATGTTTAGAGAAGCATGCCAGACACCAAAGGACAAATACTGTATGAATTCGTTACTATGAACCAAATATATCGTGTAACATATTGTTTGATTTAAAAAATGCATTAAACAAACTGCTTATATCACTACAAAAAACAAACAAACAAACCAAAAAATCTTAATTTGGTCCAGGAAAGGAGGCGAAGATGAGTGTTGGGAGGCATTGGAGTAGATACAGATAGGGAAGGTAGTGTTGTTATGTATGTGAACTGAACTGTATAGAGGACCCAATAGAGGGAGAGAGGTAGGTTCTAAGGTGATGCTACTAGTTCAGGTAGAGTGTTGAGAAGCTGGCTGATGGGTTGTCTGAATTCTGTCCCTACACTGGGTGATATTGTGACAATAGCCTGGACTGTAAGACTGGCAATTGCCCAGTACTTGGAAGCAGCTGGCCAGGCCATGGATGTTTCTGATTGGGACACACAGAGCCAACATGAGGATTTATGGTCTAAGTTGGCCACTTTTTGGACAAGATTCCTAAAAGGTTGTTGACATGCCCTCCCCCCTAGCTATAGGATGATATAGTAGAATACATGAAACTTCCTTTGGGCTAGAGTTAGGGGTAATAGGACATAATTTATGTCCTGGCTTTGACACTGACACTACTTACTTTTGTTTCTTGAAGAAATATCTCAGGCTGTCCAATTCCTGGCACTCTAACATTTGGTCAGGTGCTTCTGGCAAGTTGGCACTTCCTTGGACAGCTCTCTTCACTCAGGATAAGTGCACATAGCTGTCAAATCCTTTAACTTTTACAGCTGTAAGAGTGAACAGAATCACAGAATAAGGTCCTTTCCATTTTGGGTCTAATTGGGAGTGAGGCTTTTTCTCCTGCCAAGTTTTGATCAGAACCTGGTCTTCTGGTTTAACTTTAGACAAAGAAAACTCAAGGTTGGGGCTAGGGAGGATTTTGTTCCAAGCTCCTGGATATCTTGTTGAATTTTGCCTAGGCTGATAAAATACTTGGTGAGTTCCTGGGTCTCCTGATCTAAGTACCAGGTACTGGGTGAGGAAATGTCACCCATAGACCATCTTGAAGCAGATAAGCTGGAGCAGGACTTTTGAAGCTACATGCAGTATCAGTAAAACCAAGGGTAGATTGGTGACCCAAGGTGATGTAGTCTCCTGGCAAAGTTTGGCCAGAATTTGTTTCAGGGTACAGTTAGCTCTTTCTATTTTCCCTAAGGATTGGGGCTTTCAGGAACTATGAAGATGATATTTAATTCCTAGTGCAGCTGATAGACTTTGGGTTATTTTAATAGTAAAGACTGGCCCATTTTCACTTTGGAGGGACTTAAGCACTCTGAAATGTTTAATGATTTCCCTTAGGAGGGCTTTAGTCACCTCATTTGCTGTTTCCTTTCTAGTGGGAAATGTTTAGCCTGGAAAAATGGCATGTGGGTAAAGTCTTCTGCCCTTCCTCCCCAAGGTATGATCTCTACATCTGGACAGGGGGATTTAAGAGAGGAGGCTTGTTAAGCCTCCCATTGTTTGGGTCATTAATTGCATGATTGGTTACCTCTTTGATTGTTTTAGCCAGGCCCTGCATCTAAAGACCCAGTTGGATCCCTCCCTAGATGAGTGGCTTGGTGAAGTCCGTGAAGGATCTTCCACTTAGATTGATGATTTTTGTGGCTTGACAATTGGGAGGAGGAGTTTGCATTTTTAGGAGAATAGTCTGAATTACAGTTGCTGGGCTTGGTGGTATGGTCTGGTGCCTTCAGTGTAAAGCACATCCTTCATCCAACTCCACCAAACAATCACACATGCTTGCAGAAGTGCCCCCTGACCCCCATGGTGGGCCTAACTCTCTGATTCTTTGTTTGTATCAATTCTGGTACACTTGTTTATGTTTTTTTTTCCTTCCTCTGGAAGATTTTATGAATTCTTTGTGTGTGAAAACCCAGCTAAGAGGCTTGGACTTAGAAAATGTGTGATAAATATTTGTTTTTTTCAACTGAATATTCAATGAGGGAATTGCAGATTTTTTTTTCTTTTGGCTGTGGCAATGAAGTTTATTCCTAGCATAATTATATGTCCTGTATGCAGGAGCCATTTGTGATATCTGTGGGCCACTTAATAGATCTCATCAATTTTGCAAGTGTCAAGAAATAGTACCAACCTATGAGCTAAAGGAACATCTCATTGTCATCGGGTTGTTAATTTTAAATGTAGTACATTCTTACTTCAATGCTAATTTGAGAGTCACTGTTTCAGTGTAGAGTTAACTGCAGAAATAGAATGATGGGTCCAATAAAGTTTTCTAATCTTAGCTAATTTTGCCATTATTCAGGTACTGATGCTCACCTGAGTAAAAACAAGACTATTATATATATATCGTACTTTCAATTTTATTGCCAGGAAATGGCAGAAGGTGGCAATGTAGCAATCACCCTGATAAAGCAGTGCTTTGGTCCAGCCTCTCCTGTTTTGTGAAAGTGATGTGCAATGAAGCATTTGCAATCAGAAACACAGTGGCTGTGGGAAGTAGGGGCCGTATCTCTTCTCTCTAAATTGTGAAAATTTTAACAGTGAAAGCCATGCTAAATGTGTTGATGGATGTAAAAATAATGTTATTGAAATTTGTTTTAAGTAAAATTATTCTTCGTCATAGTTTGCCAGAGCTGCTATCACAAGTACTCCACCGTGGATGGATGTAAACAACAGGAATTTATTGCCTCATGACGTGGGAGACCAGAAGTCTTAAAGCCAGGTATCATGGGCAATGCTTTCTCCTGGAGCCTGTGCCCTTGTGATGCTGGCTGGCTGCAGGCCTTGGGGGTCCTGAGCTTGCTTCTCTGCCTATGCACATGGCTTCTTTGGCTGCTCAGTCATCTGTGTCACTGTCTAGGTTTTCCATCCTTCTAAGGATTCCAGCCATGGATAAAGGCGCATCTTGATTCAATTTGGCCTCACCCAAATAAGATTTTCAAAGTTCCTATTCACAATTAGTACATACCTAATGGTAATATTATCAAGGGTCCTTTTTTATTTAAATTCATTTTCTTTTTTAAATTTTTTTTTTGCTTTTTCCATTTTTTTCTGAAATACTGGATTTATTCTTCTTCTTTATTATTTTTTTTTTTACCCTGAGGTACCGGAGATCGAACCCCGTTCTCTCCATATGGTATACGGACGCCGAACCTCTTGAGCCACATCTGTTTCCCTGGATTTATTCTTTATATACATATACATATATATGTGTGTGTGTGTGTATATATATATATAAGATGCTTAGATTACATAAATGTTACACAAAAATTACAGATTCCCATGTTCCCCACCTCCCACACCTCCCACAACATCGCACATAAACATCTTTCATCAATGTGGCACATCACCTGCAATGGATATACACACCCTGGGGCTCTGCCACCAAGCATGGACCATATTTCACATTATAGACCACACTCTCTCCTACACAGTTCTGCATGTTATATGCTAATGTAAAATGGCCTATATCTATCATTGCAATGTCACTCAGGATAAATCCCAAGTCCTGAAAAAGCATCGGTATTACAACTGCTTTTCCCTTCCCTGCCCCCAAAGTGTCCAGTGGCCACTGTCTCACCCTCACTGTTGTAATTTCTTCCATTGCATGAATCACATTATGCCTACAGCAGAATACCATTAAGTCCACTCTAGTCCATAGTGCTTCCCCCAATCCTGGGGAGTTTGGCATGGTGATGTCCACTCCACCTCCAAGTGAGAGGGGGCTTATATCCCATGGATATGGTGGATAGGATTATCCTGCCTGAAGCTGCAGGCTCTCTCCATTCCCTGGGATGGCCATTGTCCATCATCATCTCCTCACCAGGTGACTTGGGTAAGTCCATTGAGCTGTAGATTAGGACTTGCAGCTCCACCGAGATTCCAGGCATAGCTGGCAAATGGGCAAGCCAGAGGCTCCAGTCTCTGGAAGTACACCTACAAACTCCAACATCACATATAGGTTTGAATAGAAGGGACTGATGGACCATGTGCAAGGAGGACTTATTTGAGTCCAACTCTGTCACTCTCAGGAGCACAGATTTCAAAGTAGAGCCCACTCATAAGGCATCAATCTCTGGAACTATCTCCCCTTATATAGGACCTGGGTGCCTCAAGTGCCCTCAGCAGACCCTCTGTGTGGGATGATATCCACTTTGGTGTTTTATGAGATCCTACTGAGGTATGTGCAAGCGTTAACTCTGGGATGACCTCCTGACTCTGAGGTCTCTTGGCCACATGAACTCATTTGCCTTTATTTTTCCCCCTTTTATTCAAGGTCTTTTTCCAGTCATATTGCCAGTTGGCACTTGGTATTAATCCCTTGTTGCCAGGGAGGCTCATCCCCAGGAGTCATGTCCCACACTGGTGGGAAGGTAATGCATTTGTGTGCTGAGTTTGGCTTAGAGAGAGGCCACATTTAAGCAAAAAGGAGGCTTTCAGGTGGCAATCCTTAGGCACTCCAAACAGTAGGCTGTTTCAATTACAAGAGCAAAGTCTCATAAGGCTAATATCAATAAAAAGAACCCATCAGTGGACACTCCTCCTTTGCCAGACACTGCCCCTTCACTCAGGGGACTGTTTCTGCTCCCTTGGAGAATGTGGCAGAGCTCTTCAGGCTAGGAATTCAGTATTCCCTCATTTATTGAGTGATTGTCTACCCATGTGACCATGCCCCACCCCTTGATGATTTAAACAATTTTATATATCTTTCATGTATATTCAGTTGAACTTCCTCCTATGAAACCCCCACCCCACACCCCCCACCAACAATTATCCTCTCCTGCCCCCTCTGTAACCCTTCTGTGATCCAAACCTTCCTAGAGGATGAAGCCCATATAATAGCCAAATACAATTAATAGGAAAATTAAATAATAAAGATAAGTTTAAATATAAGAGATAAAATACATGGAAACTTAAAAGAAAGCATTAGAAATAAAATTAAAGGATTGGGGTATTAAAAAATGGGAAAAAAATTTTTTTCTTTTTAAAATTTTTCCTTTTATCACTGCATTATTGGGTGTTCAGTCTGTACTGTGGCACCTGCCCCTCTCACTCCCCAGTGTCTCCTGAATTTTCATTTAATTTTCAAAGAAGTTTTAGGTCAGAGCAAAGTCACACACAGAATACTAGAGACTCCCATATACCTAACCTCCTTCCCCTTTCCTCACCCTATATTAAAACCTTTTTTATGTGGATGGCCGCATTGTTATAACTGTTATACAGATAGTGAAGCTTAGCTACTAAACATTGTCAATGTTGTACAGTATAGTTTACAATTTAGACTGTACAGTTTAATAATTTTTGATGATTTTTAGCATGTCCTGTGTCCGTCACTGTAAGTTAATGGAAAACATTTCCCCTGACCACTAAATACCCCCTGTTTGATCTTTTCTGTTCCTTCCTCTCCAAGCCCCTGGGGCACATGACACCCCCCTGTCTTGACTCATTGGATGACAAGATTCATAGTTACATGCAACAAGAGGTCTTGACATGCTGATTGTCCTCCTCTATTAGGATCCACTTTTGCTCCTAAGAGAGAGCCACCTGTCTGTTTCTGATTGTATTGGTTCTCTGAAAGATGGGGGTCCACCTCCTTCCCACTCACCATGTGGGTCTCCACTCCCCGACACAACACATCATGACAGGATGAACACTCACACACTCCTGAGAAACCTACTTCAGATGCACCCCTTCCTGAATGCCCCCCCAGCCTTCACCCTAAACCAGTGACACTACCTTGTCATACTGTCATAAGAGCATTCCCACTTCTGCACTTTCAACATCATATCCACAAATCCCATGTTTCACCTACTCACCCTGCCATCTCTCCTCCCAGGATCCTGGATATTCTAACCCATGCTTCCTAATCTACATACTTGTCGACCCTGCACCACCAAACTAAGTAACATCACTACCCACTTGTCCTGTCCTTCAAGATGCAACTATACTCTATAACTTTACCATAGATTATGTCCATGTGCACGATGGCTCAAAACCTTCTCTTCTCCTTCTCTCCCTTGCTAACCTATCTTTCAGACAATGGTTCTCAGAGACTGCTTACTTTCCTCAATTCAAATCAGTGAGATCATATACTGTTCATCCTTCACTGCCTGGCTTCCTTCACTCAACATATGGTCTTCAAGATTCATCCATGTTATTCTGTGTGTTAGCACTTTATTTCTTCTTAGAGCTAAGTAATATTCCATTGTACCACATTTTGTTTATCCATTCTTCTGTTCATGGGCACCGGAGCTGATTCCAACTTTCATCAATTGTGAACAATGCTGCTAAGAACATTGGTGTGCATATATCTCTTTGTGTCTTTGCTTTCAAGTCTTCTGGATATATACCCAGCAGTGGAATCACTGGGTCATATGGAAGATCTATTGTTAGTTTTCTGGGGAACCTCCAAACTGTCCTCCACAGTGGCTGGACAATCCCACAATCCAGCAGTGGATGAGGGTTCCCGTTCCTCCACATTGTCTTCAACAATTATATTCTGCTGTTTTTTGTTGTTGTTTTTTTAAAAATTTATTTATTTTTTATTGTGGGTAAAAATAAAAATTTTTGCAATACATACCAATATTTGTAAAATGATATATAAATATATATGCATATATGTGCATTTGCTTTAAAAATGTTATATATATATATATTTTTAAGAGGTGCTTAGATTAACCAAAATATTACATGGAACCCACTGGGATTCCCATGTTGCCCACCTCCCACACCTCCCACCACATCCCACACAAACATCTCCCACAAGTGTGGCTCGCCACCCTCAATGGACTTACACATCCTGGGGCCTTCCCACCAACCATAGACCACAGTTCACATCATAGACCACACTCTCTCCCACACAGTTCTGAGTGGTGTGTGCTGATTTAAAATGGCCTACATCCATTGCCACAACGGTACTCAGGACAACCTCCAAATCCCAAAGAAGTCCCTCTATTTCAACTGCACATCCCCTCCCTACCAGGAAATCTTAAAATAAATCAGTAACTACCTTGAAACTAATGAAAATGACAACACAACATATAAGCCTGCTGTTTTTTCAATAGCTGCCATTCTGATGGGTGTAAGATGGTATCTCATTGTAGTTTTGATTTGCATTTCCCTAATAGCTAACGATGTCAAGCATTTTTTCATGTGCTTTTTAGCCATTTGTATTTCTTCCTTGGAGAAGTGTCTTTTCAGGTCACTTGCCCATTTTTTAAATGGGTTGTTTATCTTTTTATTTTTGAGGTGTAGGATTTCTTTATATATGCAGGATATTAGGCTCCTATCAGACATATGTTTGCCAAATATTTTCTCCCATTAGGTAGGCTGCCTTTTTATTTTCTTAATAATGTCATTTGAGATGCAGAAGCTTTTAATTTTGAGGAGACCCCATTTATTTATTTTTTCTCCTGCTGCTCATGATTTGGGTTTGATGTTCACGAAACCATTTCCTATTACAGGGTCCTGTATCTGCTTCCCTACATTATCTTCCTAGGTCTTTATGGTTTTGTCTTTTATATTTAGATCTTTGATTCATCTTGAGTTGATTTTTATATAAGGTGTGAGTCGATATTCCTCTCTCATTCTTTTGGATATGGATATCCAGTTCTCCAAGCACCACTTGTTAAAAAGGCCATTCTCTTCCAACTGAGTGGGCTTGGTAGCCTTGTTGATTATCAGATTACTATATATGTGAGTATCTATTTCAGAACTCTCAATTTGGTTCCATTGGTCAGTATGTCTATCCTTTTGCCAATACCATGCTGTTTTGAGCACTGTAGCTTTGTAGTATGTTTAAAGGCCAGGTAATGTGATACCTCCAAATTCATTTTTCTTTTTCAATATGTCTTTGGCAATTCAGGGCTTCTTACCTTTCAAATATATTTTGTAGTTGGTTTTTCCAGTTCCTTAAAAAAAACAATGTTTGTTTTTATTGGGATTGCATTAAATCTGTAGATTAGTTTGGATAGGATAGACATCTTGATGACGTTTAGTCTTCCTATCCATGAACAGGGAATATTCTTCCATTTATTTAAGATTTCTTTGATTTCCTTTAACAGTGCTGTGTAGTTTTCTTTAAATAACTCCTTTACATGTTTAGTTAAATTTATTCCTAGTTATTTGAATCTTTTAGTTACTATTGTAAATGACATTTTTTTTCTTGATTTCCTCCCCAGATTGCTCATTTTTGGTGTACAGAAATGCTACTTATTTTTGAGCATTGATCTTATAGCCTGCAACATTAATGAACTCCTTTATAATTTCTAGAAGCTTTGTTGTAGATTTCTCATGGCTTTCTATGTATAGGATCATGTTGTCTGCAAATAATGAAAATTTTACTTCTTCTTTTCCAATCTGGATGCCTTTTATATACTTTTCTTGCCTCAGTGCTTAAGCAAGTATTTCTAAGACAATGTTAAATAGGAGTGGTGATAGTGGACATCCTTGTGTTGTCCCCGATCTCAGAGGAAGGCTTTTAAGATTTCACCCTTGAAGATGATGTTAGCTTTTGGGTTTTTCATATATATCCTTTATCATATTCAGAAAGTTTCCTTTTATTCCTATCTTTTGCATTGTTTATTTTATGAAAAGGTGCTGGATTTCGTCGAATGCTTTTTCTGCATCTATAGAAATGATCGTATGATTTTTTTTTTCAATCTGTTTATGTGGTGTATTACAATATCTTATATTGAACCATCCTTGCATACCCATGATGAAACCAACTTGATCATGATGTATAATCCTTTTGATATGTTGTTGAATGTGATTAGCAACTATTTTGTTGAGGATTTTAGCATCTAGGATCATTAGAGAAATTGGTCTGCAATTTTCCTTTCTTGTGTTTTTTTTTTTTTTTTTTTTTTTTTTTTTTTTTTTTTTTTTTTTTTTTGTTTTTTTTTTTTTTTTTTTTTTTTTTTTTTTTTTTTTTTTTTTTTTTTGGTTTTGTTATTAGGATAATGTTGGCACGGTAGAATGAGTCAGTCAATATTCCTTCTACTTCTATTTCTTGGAAGAGCTTAAGTAGAGTTGGTGTTTGCTCTTTCCAGAATGTTTGGTAGAATTCTGCTCTGAAGCCTTCTGGTCCTGGGGTCTTCTTAGTTGGAAGGTTTTTGTTGACTGAGTCTATCTCTTTATTTGTAATTGGACTGTTGAGTTCATCAAATTCTTCTTTCATCAAAGTGGACTGTTTGTGAGTTTCTAGAAATTTGTCCATTTCCTCTAAATTATCATTCTTTTTGGCATATAATTTTCCAAAGTATCCTCTTATGATACTCTTTTTTTTCTGTGGAGTCAGTAGTGATATCCCCTTGCTCATTCCTTATTTTGTGTATTTGCATTTGTTCTCTCTTTTTCTTTGTTGGTCTGGCTAAGAGTTTGCCAATTTTATTGATCTTCTCAAAGAACTGGCTTTTGGTTTTATTTTTTTCTAGTGATTTCTTATTCCCTATTTCATTTAGTTCTGCTCTAATCCTGGATATTTCCTTTTTTCTACTTCCTCTAGGTTTAATTTGTTGTTGCTTTTCCAATTCCTCTAAGTGTTCAGTTAGGTCTTCAATTCTAGCTCTTTCTTCTTTTTTAATATATGTATTTACGGCTATGAACTTCCCTTTCAGGACAGCTTTTGCTGCATCCCATATGTTTTGATATATTTTGTTGTCATTTTCATTAGTTTCAATGTTGTTACTAGTTTCTTTAAAGATTTCCTCCTTGAGCGACTGTTTGTCTAAGAGTGTGTTTCTTAACTTCCATATATTTGTGCCTAATCTGTTTCTCTGGCCCTTAGTGATTTCCAATTTCATTCCATTGTGGTCAGAGAAATTACTTTGTATAATCTCAGTCTTTCTGAATTCATTGAGAGTTTTTCTGTGGCCTAGCATGTGATCTATCTTTGAGTATGATCCATGTACACGTGAGAAGAATGTAAATCCTGCTGTATTTCAGTGTAGTGTTCTGTATATGTCTATTAAGTCCAGGTCCTCTAATGTATTGTTCAGAGTCTTTGTTTCTTTATTAATTCTGTGTCTAGATGTTCTGTCTAATGATGATAATATTTTATTAGACTTCCACACTATAATTGTAGAAGCGTTCATTTCTCCAATTAATTTTTCCAGAGATTGCCTCATGTATTTTGAGGTACCCCGGTTAGGTGCATAAATGTTTATGATTGTTCTCTCTTTTTGAGAGATTACCCCTTTTACTCATATATGATGTCTATCTTTGTCACTTACAATAGTTTTGCATTTAAAGTCTATTTTATCTGATATTAGAATAGCTACTCCTGCCCTTTTTTTTGGCTATTGTTAGCTTGTAAAATTGTTTTCCATCCATTCACTTTCAGCCTCCTTGAATCCCTGGGATGAAGTTGATTTTTTTTGTATACAGCATATAGATGGATCATATTTCCTTATTCATTCTGCCAATCTGTACCTCTTGAGCGGTGAATTTAATCCTTTAACATTCAGTGTTATTACTTGCAATGAATTTCTTAATTCAGCCTATTTTCTTTGGGTTAATGTATGTCATATGTTGTTTTGTTTCTGTTTTTGCCTTTTTAGTTGTTTTTAAATTCACCTCCAACTTTCTCTCCCTTGTTTTTTCCTTTCAGCTTGTAGAACTTCCTTTTGTATTTCTTGAAGTGCAAGTTTCTTATTGCATACCCTCTTAATTTCTGTTTATCTGTGACTATTTTGAACTCTCCATCATTTTTGAATGCCGTTTTACTGCATAGAGAATTCATGGCTGGAATTTTTTTTTCTTTTATTATTTTGACTATGTCATACCACTGTCTTCTTGCCTCCATGGTTTCAGATGAGAAATCAGCCCTTAATCTTATTGTGCTTCCCTTATATATGATGGTTCTCTTTTCTTTTGCTGCCATGAGTATTTTCTCTTTATCTTGAGCATTGGACATTTTGTCATGTATATGTCTTGGAGTTGGCCTGTTGTTATTTATACTGTTTGGGGTGCACTGTGCTTCCTGGATCTGCACATCCATCTCTCTCAATAGGGTTGGAAATTTTTCAGCCATTATTTCCTTCAGCACTCCTTCTGTTCTCTTTTCCTTTTCTTCTTCTTCTGGGATGCCCATAATGCATATGTTGGTGTGTTTTGTATTGTTGGTTAAGTTCCTGTGTCCCTGCTGGATTTTTTTTTATCTTTTTGTCTATCTGTTCTACTATCTGTTTGATTTCAGATATATTGTCTTCCACATCACTAATTCTTTCTTCTGCCTGTTCAAATCTGCTGTTATGTGATTATAGCATCTTTTTTATTTCTTCAATTGTGCCACTTATCACCATCACATCCGTTATCTTTTTACATATGTTTACAATTTCTTCAATATATTCTTTCAATGTGTTCTTAATATCCTTACTCTCTTCCTTCACTTCATTTAGCTGGTCCATGATATTTGTTTGGAAAGCTTTGATTAACTGTTCAATGTTGTGCATCTCTTCCTGGTTTTTAGATTGTTCATTGGACTGGTCCATGTCTTCCTGTTTCTTGGTGTGGTTTGTAATTTTTTGTTGCCCTCTAGTCATCATTTTATCTTGATGGGTTTATTCAGTTGATTAGCTTCTCTCTCTGCTCTAGAGTTTTTTTATCTGGTGTTTCTATGTGTGTGTGTTGAGTTTTATCTGTGACATTTTTTATTCTTGTTTTATTTCCTTGCTTCTTTCAATGTTCCCTTGAAAGCAAAACATTAGGGCCAGAGGAATTGAAAGATGTGAGAAAGGAAGAAGGATAATAGTAATATTGATAGAAGTTTGCAGAGGGGCTGTATAAGTCTTAGTGAATCAAATATTTAGCTCATGTAGGCAGTGTGGTGTAATAGGGGAAAAAAGTGCAGTACCTACAATGGACTGAAAAACCAAATAAAGGAATATATATATATATAATGATTTAGAAGGCTAGGATGATAAGGAGGGAGAGAAAGAGTAAAGAAAAGGCTGAAAGGGAAAAATTAATACTAATAAAAAATGAAGTAAACAGAATAGATAGAATAGAAATTGACAAACTTATGTTGTGTCCTAATGAAAAAACGTGGTTTGTAAGAACCACAACAGAAAGTAGAAGGCTGAAAGATTTAGGAAGTAAAAGAGATAGCTTGGTATACAAAATCAAAATAGACAGAGAATGGAAAATCACTGAAGAAGAAGCACAGCAAACAAGAGACAAGCTGGCAACATCTAATTTAAAAAAAATTAAAGGATAAAGAACGGGGGGAGAAAGAGGAAAGAAAAGCAAGAGACAACAAATAAACAGAGAAAAGCCAAATGACCACACAAGCAAGCAGACAAATAGATCTAAGGAAGAACAATGATCCTTATTCAGCCCTTGAGGAACCTGTCAGCCTGCTTTTATTTATCAATCAATTGCCCTGCAAGTTCTATCTGCAGGTTTTGAGGCAGATTTTAGCTATTAAACTAAATTAAAAAGAAAAATTCATTTTTAATTTTTTTTAAAGTGACTGTCTTCTTTTTCTTTGGCAAAATAAGGGACACAAAATATGTCCTCTTCTAAACCACCCCCTTCATTGAGGGAACCCTAACTAGGCTCACGGACACTAATCAAGCACTTACCACTTCCTGGCCTCCCAAGGGGTGCTGAAGCTCTGGTGCTAGTCAGTGCAGAATGATAAAAATGGCTGACTCCACCCCCTCTGGAGCCAAGCTTGAGTATCACCAGGCTGTTGTGTAGATCAGGCTTCCTCAGTAGATTCACCTCTCCCCTAAGCCTGGAGCTGCTTCAAGCTGGCTGATCTGCTCCCCAAATCTATCAGGGGGCCAAAGCATCCAAATTGAAAGAAAGGAAGCCCCTCTCCACCTTCTGTCAGAACCCTCCCACTCTCAGAGAATGCTGCCCCTCACCCAATTGCCAGCAGGGTTTGGGGCATATCCCTGGGCAGCTAGGTAAGTCAACTTCCTCACCAGATTTGCCACTCCTCTCAGCCTGGTCCTGCTTCAAGCCAGTTATTTTGCTCCCCACGGCTGCAAGAGGTTCCAGGCAGCAAAATCCACAGAAAGGAAAGCCCTCTCTACCCTCCACCAGAATTCTCCCACTCTCACAGATCTCTCCCTCTCACTGACTGCCTCCATAATCGCAGCTCATACCAGCCTCTTTCCCCAAGGGTGGGGCTCAGCTCTCTGTGTTAACCTCCATTGGCAGAGTTAAAACTCATGAATGTCTACCGAGCTATCTGCCTGCAGATAGATGTCCCAAGCTTCTTGCTCAATGAGCCCACAACACTGACCCCCGGACAGGACCCCATTCCCAATCAGCTGTATTCAGAGAGCTAGTCAGCCAGTGCCCTCCTAAATTGATGCCATCTTAATCTCTTCTTGCACATGATTAATAACATTTTTTTAAAAACAAAAGTTTGTAAATTCTTTTTTTAAAAACAAAATTTTTAAATTCTTGGCAATTAGTATAAGCCTGAACACTTCTGAGGACTTTATGCATATTAAGTCAATTTTGACATCAGCACAAGGCAGGGACATTTATTATCATCTTTATCTTCTGAGTGAGAAATCTGAGGCCTAGGGGAGATCAGTACTTTGCCTAAGGCCAAAGATCTAATAAGAGGAGGACCCTGGTTTGAGCCAAGAAGCTTTTCTCCAGGCATGATGTTTCCAGGATGCTGACCAAGGTTCCAGGCCCCTTTCCATTCTCCCAGCCAACCTGCCCATGCTCCCAGCCCCTTCCCAGGCTTCCAGCCCTGCTCATGCTCCCAGCCCTGCTCATGCTCCCAGCCCCTGATGATTCTCCCATGCTTCTGGCCATGCTTCTCGTTCAGGACTGGATAATTAAGAGAATTCTTTCACTAAGAGAAAATAAAATGCATTGCTAAACTAGTCATTTGGACTCATTGGGAATGTGAAAACCAAATTTTGATTTATTGGTTATTTGGGTTTTTTTTTTTTTTTTTTTTTATGTGTCAGCATGTTTGTGGACTCTTGGAGATCCTCTTGTCTGTGTTATTCATTAACAGGTATAATGTTGATGTTCTTTATTGCAAGCCATTCAGCAGTGGAAGCCTTAGCTTTAGACTTCTCAGAGCCCAGCTTGAGGATAGAATCAGTGAAAATACCAGTTATTTAAATAGTGTAAAAAGCCAGTGTATTAGAGGAAAGCTGTTTCATATTTTCTGTTTGTTGGGGCAGTGAAATGGCCAACCTTTTTGCTCTATATAGATACTGTCAGAGAAAGCCCATGCCCCATGAGGCAGAAAATGAGGAGCAGCTTTCCACTGTAGGGTGCAGTATGAAGATGGGTGTATGCACAAAAGTCTTCCACACAGCTCTCATGGTATACCCTGTTGTATTAGTCAGCCAAAGGAGTGCTAATGTGAAATACCAGAAATGGGTTGGTCTTCATAAAGGGTATTTATTTGGGGTAGAAATCCACAGTTACCAGACCATAAAGCATAAGTTTTTCCCTCACCAAAGTCCATTGCCATGTTTTGGAGCAAGACAGCTGCCGATGGTTGCCATGGTTCAGGCTTTTTAAGTTCCTCTCTTCCTGGGGCTGTGCTCCTCTCTGGGCTTAGCTCCTCTGTTTCCTCCACAAGGTCAGCTGTAGACTATTAGGCTCTCTAGGCTATGCTTTTCTCCACAAGGCCAGCTGTGACCTCTCATCTCTATCTCAGTGCCTTCTCTCCAACATCAGAACTCCAACATCAAAACTGCTACTCAAAACTGCTGTAGAGTTGTTCTTTGTGATGCCTTTTATATTTTCTTACTCCCCCACCAAGGGGTGGGGCTCCATGCCCTACTGACATGGCCCAGCCAACACTCTAATCATAACTTAATCATGCCAAGATTAACAGAACAGTTTGCAAGCATGATCCAGTTATATCTTTGGAATTCATAATTACATCAAATTGCCCAATGACTACATCTGTGTATCAGAATCAACTCCTGATAGTATGATAAGCACTTTTAAATGAATCCCAATGGTTGAAAAAATGCTTTGAGAAACAAATTTACATGTATTCATTGTATATGTACAGTCTAATTGAGAAGGCACTGAATTGAAAGTTGAAGATTTGGAGGTTCTAAGATTTATCCCTTTATTTGCATGACGTTGTCCAACCACCTAGTCCCTTCAAACTTCACAAAATGGAAAAGACAATAACCTCATTGGGGTTAGGAGACTACAAATAAGTTTGCCATGTATATGTAAATGATAAGGTTTATAACCATGAAAATTATTGTTGAGATTCTAAATATCACAATGTTTCAATAAGTAACATTTGCCAAAAAAGGGTGGCTGATTGTGTAGTTTCTCCATCTAAGATACTTATGATAGGTGGGGAATGAAGATGCACATGCTTAAAATGACTATTGACTGTTTTGACTGTAAAAACAATACACAATACACTATTTTATTTATAACAACATTAGCAATATGCATATTTATTTATACTAAAATACAGTTATTAAAATACAGCAATCATATAAGTTCTAACATGTCCCTAGAGACTACTGTGAAACAGTTATGTGAAACCATAACTGAGTTTTCTTATATCTGATGTTTGTTTTAGCTATGACTACAAAATATTATTGGTTGTTTGAGGTAGGATTGATTGGTGCTTTCCAAATATGTAGCACTGTGTAGAAAACTGGTGAGTTAGTCCAGATATTCTTTAATTCATATCATCATGAAGGTCTTAGGAGGTTCAATTAGAAATGAGATTATACATGTATAAATCATAAATACTGTACCCATGTTAATTACTGCTATTATTCTAAGTATCCCAATGTCTCAATTGACATTATAGATAAATGTAACATAATTATCTAGTTATTTTGGCTAAGTAAGCCTAAATTGAATGCATGTCTCTAAAATGCTAATGCAGCTCCTACCCTACAGCTCAATGGACTCATCCAAGTCACCTGGTGAGGAGACAACAATGGGAAATGGCCATCCCAGGGAATGGAGAGGGCCTGCATCTGCAGGCAGGATCATCCCACCCACCATATCCATGGGATATAAGCCCTCTCTCACTTGGAGTTGGAGTGGACATCACCATCCCAGTCGCCTCTGGATTGGGGGAAGAACTATGGACTAGAGTGGACTTGATGGTATTCTCTTGCTCACATATGGTGATTCTTGCAATGCAAGAAATTATAACAATGAGGTGGAGCCAGTGGCCACTTGACAGTTTTTTGGGTAGGGAGGGGATGAGCAGTTGAAATACAGGGGCTTCTTTGGGAGTTGGAGGTTGTCCTGAGTACTGTTGTGGCAATGGATGTAGGCCATTTTAAATCAGCACACACACTCAGAACTGAGTGGGAGAGAGTGTGGTCTACAGTGTGAACTGTGTTCTATGGTTGGTGGCAAGGCTCCAGGAGGTGTAAGTTCATTGAGGTTGGTGGGCCACACTATGGGAGATGTTTGTGTTGGATGTGGTGGGAGGTGTGGGAGGTGGGCAACATGGGAATCCGAGTGGGTTCCGTATAATATTTTAGGTAATCTAAGCACCTCTTAAAATATATGTATATATATATATATAAAATAACATTTTTGTAAGCAAATACACATATATGCATATATATTTATATATCATTTTACAAATGTTTGTATGTATTGTGAGAAGTTTGATTTTTACCCATAATAAAAAAAAAAAAAAATGAAGCCAAGAATATTGCCAAATTCAATTAATAGGGAAATGAAATAATGATAGGTTTAAACATAAGAAATGAAATAAATAATAATTTAGAAAAACTAAATTAAAATTTAAAAATTTAAATATTGGGATATAAAAAATAATGAAAGATATATATATATTTTAAATTTTTGACGTTTTGCCTTTCATCACTCTAATATCTGTTCTCCTGTATGTACAGTGGTAATTTGTTCCATTTCTTCCCCAATGCCTTACTTTTTAAAATTTTGTCTTCAAAGGTTTTAAGTCACAGTAAAGTCACATACAGAATATAGGGGATTCCCATATACCCAACATTCTCTCCCTTTTCCCCCTTTGCATATTAATAACATTTTTATATGTGGATGGTACATTTGTTACAACTGATGTACAAATATTGAAACATAGCTACTGTCAATGGTCAATAGTTTACATTATGGTTTACATTTAGACCATACACTTTCATAAATTTTTTATGAAATTTAACATGACTTGCATTCATCAAAGCAAGATCATATAGAACACTTCCATTGCCCCCTAAATACCCTCTCTTCTATCTCTTCTATTTCTCCCTCCTCCTCCCCTCAGGGCCTATGGCAATCATCATGCTTCAATTCCTGAAGGACAAGATTTATAGTTATTTGCAACAACACTGAGTCCAATATGGCTTGATAAGCTGGTCAGACCTCCCCTCTAAGGAACAACCCATGCCCTCAAGAGAAACCCACCCTTCTGAGAACATATCAGGCCTCCCCAGGATGGGAGTCCAACCCATTCCCACTCATTACGTGAGTCTTCACTCACTGATACAACTCACTATGACAGAATGATCCCTTGCACATTCTCTAGAAGACTGCCCCAGTTGAACCCTGTCCTGAATGCACCCCCACCCAACATCCTAAAGCAGTAACCTTTCCTTGTCATATTGTCAAAACAGCTTTCTCAACATTGTAGTTTCAACCCCATACCTGCAAAGCCCCAGTGTTCATTTGCTCCCTCCCCTATCCCTCCCTTCAATTCAATGGACCATCCAACCCATTCTATCCACCCTAACCCCCTGTCCAGCTTGCACAGCCCAATCCAGTAGTATCACTACACCCTTGTTATATCTCTTCACTGCACAACTACTCACTTCCACCTTATCATAGTTTTCACCTGTATGGGTGTTGGCTAACAACCTTCTTCTCCCTTTATATTTCCTGTTAACCGATCTTCCAGGCTCTAGCTCTCTGAGTCTGCTTCATTTACTAAATTCATTTCAGCGAGGTCATGTACTATTTGTCCTTTAATGCCTGGCTGGCTTCACTCAGCAAAGGTCCTCAAGATTCTCCATATTATCCTGAGTGTTAGTACTATATTCTTGCTTACAGCTGAGCAATATTCCATTGTATGTATATACTACATTCTTGTTTATCCATTCATTTGTTGGTGGGCATTCTGGTTGATTGCAACTTTTGGCAATAGGATATAATGCTGCTATGAACCTTGGTATGCATATATGTTTGTGTGCTTGCTTTCAAATCTTCTGAGTATATACTCATAAGTGGAATTGCTGGATCATATGGCAGATCTATAGTTAGTTTTTTGAGGAACTTCCAAACTGTCCTCAACCATGGATGGATCATCTGACATTCCCACTAACAGTGGATGAGGGTTCCCATTCTTCAACATCTTCTCCAAACTTGAAGTTCTCTGTTTTTTTAATGGCCTCCAGTCCAATGGGTGTAAGATGATATCTAATTGTTGTTTTTATTTCCATTTCTGTAATAGCTAGTGATGTTGAGCATCTTTTCAAGTGCTTCTTATTCATTTGTATTTCTTCTTTGGAGAAGTGTCTGTTCAAATCACTATCCCATTTTTTAAATGGGTTGTTTGGCTTTTTATTTTTGAAATAGAGGATTTCTTTATATATGCCGGCTATTAGGCTTCTATCTGATATATGTTTACCAAACATTTTCTCCCTTTGGGTACGCTGACTTTTCACTTTCTTGACAGACTCTTTTGAGGTGCAAAAGCTTTTAATTTTGAGGTGGTCCCATTTATCTGATTTTTCTTTCATTGCTCATGCTTTGGGTGTGAAGTTCATGAAAACATTTCTTATTGCAATGTCCTGTAGATGCTTCCCTACATTATCTTCCAAGGTCTTTATGGTCTTGGCTCTTATATTTAGATTTTTGATCCATCTTTAGTTGATTTTTGAAAAAGGTGTGAGATGATGTTCCTATCTCATTCTTTTGGATATGGATATCCAATTCTCCAATCACCATTTGAGGTAGAGTTCATTCCATCCCAACTGAGAGGGCTTGGTGGCCTTGTTGAATATCAGATTACTGTAAATGGAAGGATCTGTATCAAAACACTCAATTTGGTTCCATTGTTTGTTATGTCTATCCTTGTGTTAATACCATGCAGTTTTGAACCCTGGAGCTTTGTAATATGCTTTAAAGTCAGGTAGTGTGATTCCTCCATTTTCATTTTCCTTATTCAATATGTCTTTGGCTCTTTGGGGCCTATTGCCATTTGAAATAAATAACATAGTTAGTTTTCCAATTTGGTAAAAAATGCTGTGTTGATTTTTGTTGGGATTGCATTTAATCTGTAGATAAATTTGGTTAGGATAGATATCTTAATGATGTTTAGTCTTCCCATCCATGAACAGGAAATATTTTTCCCTTTATTTAAGTCATCTTTGATTTCCTTTAACAGTGGTGTGAAGTTTTCTGTTTCTAAGTCATTTATATTTTTAGGTAAATGTATTCCTAGGTATTTGATTCTTTTATATACTATTGTAAATGGCATTTTTTCCATGATTTCCTCCTCATATTACTCATTATTGGTGTACAGAAATGCTACAGATTTTTGTTTCTTTATGTTATACCTGTGACCCTACTGAACTCATTTATAGACTCTGGAAACTTTGTTGTAGATTTCTCAGGGCATTTACCTACAGGATCATGTCTTCTGCAAATAGTGAAATTTTCACTTCTTCCTTTCCAATTTGGATGCCTTTTATATCTTTTCCTTGCCTAAGTATTTGAGCAAGTACTTCTAATACAATGTTAAATAGGAGCAATGATATTGGCCATCCTGTCTTGTTCCCAGTCTTACAGGGGAAGCTTTTAGCATTTCACCATTGTATGTGATGTTAGCTGTGACTTTTTCATATATACACTTTATTATATGGAGGAAGTTTCCTTCTATTCCGATCCTTTGTAATCTTTTTATCATGAAAGGGTGCTGTATTTTGTCTAATCCTTTTTCTGCATCTATAATAATGAGCATGTGATGTTTTTTCTTTCAATGTGTTTATGTGGTATATTATATTGATTGATTTTCTTATGGCATACCAGGGATGAAACCACTTTATCATGGTGGATAATTCATTGGATGTGTTGTTGAGTATGAATAGCAAGTATTTTTTTTAGGAATTTAGCATCTAGATTCATTGGAGAGATTGGTCAGTAACTTTCCTTCCTTGTGGTGACTTTGGCTTTGGTATTAGGGTAAACTTGGTATCATAGAATGAGTTAGGCAATGTTCCTTCTACATCTATTTTTTGAAGAGTTTAAAGATGGGTTTAAGTTCTTTCTGGAATGTTTGGTAGAATTCAGCTGTGAAGATGTCTGGTCCTGTGCTCTTCTAGTTGGGAGGTTTTTAATGACTAATTCAATCTTGTTACTTGTGATTGTTCTGTTGACTTAATTAATTTTTTTCTTTCATCAATGTAGGCTGTTTCTAGACATTTGTCCATTCCCACTAAATTATCCTTGTGGACATGTAATTTTTTCAAAGTATCCTTTTATGATACTCTTTATTTCTGTGGTGTCAGTGGTGATATCCCCTTCTTTGTTTCTTAATTTGTGTGTTTTCATGTTCCTTCATTTTTCCTTTGTTAATCATGCTAAGGATTTTTCAATTATATTGATCTTCTGGAAGGATCAGCTTTTGGTTTTGTTTATGTTTTCTAGTGCTTTTTAATATTCGATTTCATTTAGATCTGCTCTAATATTTGTTATTTCCTTCTTTCTACTTTCTTTGGGATTAGTTTTTTGTTCTTTTTAAATTCCTCTGGTATGCAGTTAAGTCTTCTATTTTAGCTCTTTCTAGGTTTTGATACATTAATTTATGGCTATGAATTTCCCATTCTGTACAGCTTTTGCTTTATCCCATAGGTTTTGATATGACGTGTTGTCATTTACTTTCATTTCAAAGTATTTACTGATTTCTTTTGTGATGAACATGATGAACTGTTTGTCTAAGAGTGTGTTGTTTAACTTTCATAACTTTGTGTCTAATCTGATTCTCTGGCTCTTACTGATTTCCAGCTTCATTCCATTGTAGTCAGAAAAATTCCTTTGTATAATTTCAATCTTTCTTAATTCTTTGCATGTTGTTCTGTGACCCAGCATGTGGTTTATCTTGGAGAATGATCCAAGCGCTGTCTAGAAGCAATTATATTCTGCTGTATTTGGGTGTGGTATTGTGTATATGTCTATTAGGTCCAGATCCATGAATGTATTTTTCAAAATCTTTGTTTCTTTATTGATTGTCTGTTGAGATGTTCTGTGTAATGGTGATAATGGTGTATTAACCACCCCACTATAATTGTAGAGGCATCTATTTCTCCACTTATTTTTCCAGTGTTTTCCTCGTGTATTTTGAGGTGCCCTGGTTAGTTGAATAAATGTTCATGATTTTTCTTTCTTCTTGAGAGACTACCCATTTTACTAATATATAGTGTCCATCTTTGTCTTTTAAAATAATTTTGCTCTTAAAGTCTATTTTGTCTGATAGTAGTATAGCTACTCTTGCCCTTTATTATTTGTTGTTTGCTTGTAAAAATGTTTTGCAGTCATTCACTTTCAGTCTCCTTGAATCACTGAGTCTAAGATGGGTTTCTTGTAGACACCATATAGATGGGTCATATTTGTGCATCCATTTTGCCAATCTGTGTCTGTTGAATGGTGAGTTTAATCCATTAACATTCAGTGTTATTCCTCTTAAGTAATTACTTACATTAGCCATTTTTTTTCTTTTGGTTTATGTATGTGATATTTTGTTTTTATTTTTATTTCTCTTTTTAAAAAATTTTTTTCTTACACTCTCCTCCAGCTCTCTCTCTCTTGTTTTTCCTTTTAACCTGCAGCACTCTCTTAGTGTTTCTTGAAGGGCTGGTTTCTTATTGGCATACTCTCTTAAGTTCTGTTTATCTGTGAATATTTTGAATTATCCATCTTTTTGAATGCCAGCTTTGCTGGATAGAGAATTCTTGACTGGAAGTTTTTCTTTCTTTTAGCACCTTGACTAGATCATACCACTGCCTTCTTGCCTCCATTGTTTCAGATGAGAAAGCAACGCATAGTCTAAATAAGTTTCCCTTATATCTGATACTTCTCTTTTCTCTTGCAGTTTTCAGTATTCTCTTTATCTTGAGCATTGGACAGTTTGACATGTATATGTCTTGGAGTATACTTGTTCAGATTTATATGGTTTGGGATACCCTGCACTTCCAGGACATGTACATACATCTTCCTCCATAGGGTTGGGGAGTTTTCAGCTATAATTTCCTCCAACAATCCTTCTTTCCCTTTTCCCTTCTCTTCTCCCTCTGGGATGCCTATAATACATATCTTAATGTGTTTTGTATTGTTGCTCATATCCCTAATTCCCTGCTGGCATTTTTCTATCTTTTTTCTATCTTTTCTATTATCTGTTTGATTTCAGATGTACTGTCTTCCACATCACTATCTCTTTCCTCTGTCTATTCAAATCTGCTGTTATGTGCTTCCAGTGTCTTTTTTTATTTCTTGGATTATGCCTTTCATCATCCTCATATCTGTTACCTTTTTATGAATGTTTACACTTTCTTCAGTATGTTCTCCCAGTGCTTCTTTTTTTTTTTTTTTTTTATTATGGGTAAAAATCAAAATTCTCACAATACATACAAACATTTGTAAAATGATATATAAATATATATGCATATATGTGTATTTGCTTACAAAAATGTTATTTTTATATATATATATATACATATATTTTAAGAGGTGCTTAGATTACCTAAAATATTATACGGAACCCACTCGGATTCCCATGTGCTTCTTAATATCCTTAATCTTTTCCTGCACTTCATTTTGTAGGCTCATAATATTTGTCTGGACATCACTTATTAGTTGTTCTGTGTTCTGCATCTCCTGTTTTTAGTTTGTTCATTGGATTGGTCCATGTCTTCCTGTATCTTAGTATAGTTTATAATTTTTGTTTGTGCTTAGAGATCTCTTTATCTTTATGGGTTTATTCAGTTGATTAATTTCTCTCTTTCTCTAGGGTTTCATTTAGTTGTTGTTTATCTGTGTGTGATAAGTTTCCTTCGACACTTTGTTCTTCTTTTTCTATTTCCTTGCTGTTGCATTTCCTTGAAAGAAAAAAGATTACAGCCAGGGAAAGGGAAAGAAGTAAGAAGAGAAAAAGTATAATAGTAATAATAAGAGTAAAATGTAGAAAAGGAACTGTCTAAGATCTAGGAACATGAATAAGAACTCATGTAAGAAGTGCAGAGGAATAACAATAAAGAAGTAGGGTACAAATAGTGAAATGAAAATCCAACTAGAGAAAAACATCTAGGATGATTTAAAAGGCCAGAATGACAAAAGTGAGGGAAAGAGAAAAGACAATAAGCAAAAAAATTTCAAAAAAGAAAGAGAGACTAGAGGAGAGAGAAAGAAAAAAGAAGAAAAATTTATTACTAAGGAAAAAGGTAGAATGTAAGAACAAAAACAGAAAGCATAAAATAGAAAGATGAAAGAAGGAAAAGAAATAGCATAGGTAGACAAAATTGGTATACAAAAAAGGGGAAACAATGGAGCGGGGAGCACAGCAAACAAGAAAGAAGACAGCAGCATCTAATTTAAAAAATGGGGAGGGGAGAAAGGGGGAAAAAAAACAAAAAACAAACACTTATGCAAGCAATCAAATGAAAACATAAGAAAAACAGCCTTCCCTCTTAGGAGGTACTCAGGCTGCCAGTGTTCAATCAGTTATCCTGCAGCCTTCCCTCTGCAGATTTTAAATTGGGTTTTAGCTAGTAAAGTAAGTTAATTTTTTTAAAAGAACCTTTTTAAAGAAAAGTAAGAGAACCAAGAGAAGCGAATAGAAAAATATTGTCTATGTGGCCCTGTCCTAAAGGATCAGCTGGATGTTTGATAATCCAGTGGATCACTACTCTAAGGAGAGCTGGGAATTGAACCAGAAAACTCATATGTCCAAAGCAGAGATGCCTTCACTGAGCTAAACTTTCTCACTGGGTCAGTTATCTAGAGAGCTACCCAGTCACTTACCCTAGGGAAGGATTGACTCTTTGCTTTTGGGTAGATTCCTGCTGACTAGGAGAATGTCTGTCTGCCCCCTTTCTAATTTCATTGCTTTTTCTCCCACCAAAGCAGGATGCAATATGCTGTGTGATCAGATCGTCCCTCACTTCTCCTGGTCAAGTTGAGTTCCCTTCTGAAATTCAAATGGGAGTCTGATATCCAATCTCACCACAGAGAAATGACTCTCATCCCTCTTCCAGACCTCTCCACCTTCCCAGGGGATGCTAAATAGGCCTTTTTAAGGTTATTAAGTGCTTCCTACTGCTTGCCTCCATTATGGGAGTTTGAATTTTGATAATTTTCAGCACAGGACCAGTCAATTGAATGTAAGAACAAAAACAGAAAGCATAAGATAAAAATTGCTTGATTCCAACCTCTACCACCCTAAGTTCCTCTTTCCCATTTTAGCTAGGTAAATCAGTATGCTTAAGCAGATTTGCCTCTCACCCTCTTCCCAGGGACACCACTTGCCAGCTGGTTTGCTCCATAAATTTCAATGGGGGTCTGAGTAGCTAAACCCACAGAAATGAAACACTTCTCTACCCTTCACCAGAACCATCTTACTCTCGGGGAAGGCTTTAGGGTGGGGCTTAGCCACTTGCTATTTCCAACCAGTATAGTGAAAAACCCATGGTTTTACCTTGATCATTGCCCTGTAGCCTCTTCCTCTGTGGGTTACCAAAACAGCTCACTTAGGCAGGATCTTGCCCCTTCTCAGCTATTTTTTGCAAGAGAGATGGTGAGTGCCCACTTAAAATGACACCATCTTGCTGCTGTCCTGATCTTGCTTTTGATTTACTGTTTCACTAGGCAGGGGACAGTTTTAGTGGCTTTTATTTGGCCTTTCCCAAAATAATAGCCTTCACTCCACAGTTCCGAGATTCAATGTGGGATTAAGTCAGTTACTGAGGATGTCTATTCCAATTGTGCATTCTGGAACGGGGGAAATAACCGCAGAATGGGTATGGGGACCCACAGGACACATAAGTTGGACCTGAGCTAAAACTTCTTCAATCACTTGACCTCCGTAAGCTGCTACTCTGAATGGTGGACCACAGTGATGTTTTGTGTGCCCTGGAATTTATTTCACTTCTGAGCCAGTGCTTAATAATACCCAAACTGTTTGATACTTTCCTTTTCTCCAATGCACATTATTCTGGTAAAAGGCCATAGGTCTTCTTGGGGAAAGCTGGGAGAAAGAATAACAGTATAAAATTTTGGCAGCATATTAGCATCTTTCCCCAAGGGGACCTGTCCTTCACCACATTCAAGGAGGTCTGGGTCTGTAAACTGTCTCAAGTCTGGGAACCAATTAAGGGACCATGATTCTTTGTGTCTAATTGAAGTTAGTGTTTTGTTCACTCAACCTAGAACACTTCTGCTTTTACAGACTCAGAAGGAATCTGGTAGACTGTCCATGTATTTCATTTCTAGGTTCCCCATGATCTAATAGCCAATGCCATAACTCTATGTGACTCAAAATATTTTAATTGCTGCTTTGAGTCTGCTTTTCATTGTGGTAATGACACCCACCTTGTCTTTGGTGATAAGCTGCTGATACTTGATTATTACCATCCCGAGACCTGATAATCCCCATCATGTTTAAGAATTCTAGATCCATTTTAGCAGTCGATAGAGTAATATCTGGTCTACAGAAGAGAAACCACAGAGCTCTACAAGGAAGATGGAATTAGTCTTAAAAATTTATTCCTCACATTCCCTATTAAAGGTGTGTCCTCTGGACATACCTTGGGTGGGTAGGCAGGTCTTAAATGATAAATACTTTCTAGCATTTCATCTCTCCAAGCCTTTGAATTCCCTCTTCTACTGTATAATAGGGCAAATCACGTCTTAACATCAGACAAGCTAGGCCATCTTTTGGTCTGTTTCAGCCAGCCACCTGAACAAACTGTTAGAGCACTTTCTATTCCCTTGAACTGTAGCACTGAATCCAGAATTTCTGCTTAGTGTGCCAATATCAATAAATTCAAACTCGTCCAACTTTATATTCCTTCCACAATTATCCCACAACCTTAGTACCCATTCCCACATATATTAGTCTGATTTCTGTCTATATAAGTTGGAAAACTCATGCAGTTCTTTTAGAGTATAACATATTTCCTCATGGGTCACACTTTGTATTTTGCCTTTGGGGGCTTGTTGTGATTTTATTCTAGTAACAGGTCTCAAAGAGAAGAGGGGTGGTGGGAGTGGATAAGGAAAAGGATTAGAAATGCCTTGCAAGATACTGACCGCAGGGCATTCTTTTGCATTATAATCTGGTAAGACGGGATTAATCTCTTCAGGCATGTGTTGGAAGGCAGATTCCTCAGAACAAAGTAGAGGTTGGGCAGTGTATGCTGGAGTTTGGATGTAATGTTCCTCAGGGCTGAGAAGAGGTACATTCTCCTTGGGGCAGGCAAGAGGATTATCAGTGCAGGGTTTAGAGTGTTACAAATAACAAAAATGTGGAAATGACTTTGTATGTGTTATACATAGAGGCTGGAAGAATTGGAATCTGTTTTAAAGAAAAGGCATCTGCTGGTCTCTCCCTTCTCTTCTAGGTTTCATTATTTTCAGTTTCTTGCCTCCATACCTTTCTCATTATCTATTCCTAAATTTAATTATCTTATAAAAGACTCCAGTAAGACGATTAAGACTCATTCAGATTGAGATGGGGTCACACCTTAATTGAAGTAGCCTCATCAAATGTCATACTTGCAATGATTCCACATCCACAGGAATGGGTTAAATTTAAGAACTTGTTTTTATCAAATAAATATTGCTTCAAACCACCACACTCACCACTGGAGAAAACTTGTTAAGTTTATATTGGATCCTCTGTATTTCTATGTATCAATGTGTAAATCAAAAATTATCTCAAAGAAAGGTCAATTTAAAAAAGTAAAAATAAGTAAATGTTACAAAGTTTATACAAATACATGCAACAACTTAAATGAAATGGGAAAATTCCTTGAAAGGCACAAACTATTAAAACTCATTCAAGAAAAAAATAGATGAATAATCCTAATTCTATTAAATAAATAGAATTTTTTAATAAAAATCTTCCAACAAGGAACATTCCAGGTCAGAATAATTTCACTGTTGAAATGTTAACAAACATTTATGGAAGTAATAATACTAATTCTACATAAAATCCTCCAGAAAGCTGAAAAGGGGGAAATAGTTCCAAATTCATTCTATGATGTGAGCATTATCCTAATATCAAAACCAGAAAAGATATTATAAGAAATCAAATTAACAAACCAATACTCCTGAATAACATAGATGCAAAAATTCTTAAACTTTAGCAAATCAAATCCAACAACATAAAGGAAAATACAACATGACCGGGGGGTTTACCATTCATTAATTATTCAATGTATTGCAGCATATTAACAAACTAAAAAAGAAAAACCAAATGAGTGTATAAGTACATACAGAAAAAGCATTTCACAAAATCCTACATCTATTCCTTTAACAATACTCTTAAAACTAGGAAGAGAAGGCAACTTATTCAAACTAATAAGTGTCACCCACACAAAAAAACTTACAGCTAATTTAAACTTAATGCTGAAAGACTAAAAGCTTTGTAGCTAACATTAGGAATAAGACAAAGATCTCTTCTCCCCCACTTTTATTCAAAATTGTATTAGGGGTTCAGCCAGTGCAATCAGGGAAGAAAAAGAAATAAAAAGCATCTAGATTAGATATCCAGACAGCTTATTTTCAACAAAGTTGCAAAAAGAATTTGTTGGATAAGAGTGCTGAAATAATTAGATTCTTCTATGAAAAAACAAACAAACAACAACAACAAAAAAAAAAACCATGCAACTTCTATCCATATGGAAAACTTAACTCCAAATGTAAAACCTAAAACTAAAGGTAAGACCTAGAACTTCTAGAAAAAGTCATAAGGGAAAATCTTTTGGATCTTGAGCTAAGCAAAGATCCCTTGGATGACACCACAAATATGAGCCATAAAAGAACAAAATGAGAAATATATATTCATCAGAATTTAAAATTTTGTTCTTTAAAATTCATTATGAAAGTAATGAAAATAAAAACCACAGACAGAAAATCTTTCTGAGTACAAGATTTTTGGTAATAAAACCAAGAAAATCGTAGACAAACCAAGAAAATACAAACCATAGACTGACAGAAAGCATATATGAATAAATAAGGTCTCTCAAACCTCAATAATAATAAAATAATCTAATTAAAATTGCAAAAATATTTGAATGGATATTGCATTAAAGAAGATATATAAAAGGTAAATAAGCACATGGAAAGATGCTCAACATCAGTAATCCCTAAGAAAATATAAATTATAACCATATTGTGGGGAGCAAATGTGGCTCAAGCAATTGTACACCTGCTTCCCAAATGAGAGTTCCCAGGTTCAATTCCCAATGCTTCCTAAGAACAAACAAACAAACAAACAAACAAAAAACAAGTCAGGGGAGCCAATGTGACTCAGTGTTTGAGTGCTGCATTCCCACATACAAGGTCCAGGGTTCAATCCTCAGCCCCAGGACCTCAAATAAATAAATTAAAAAGCCCACATTGTCATATCATAAACCTACTTGCAGACTAAATTGAATAGACTGAACATACCAAATAGAAGATGTGGAAGACTTGGACTAATATTCAGCTAGGGAGGCATGTAAAATTGTACAATGACTTTGGAAACAAGTTTGACAGTTTCTTATAAAGTTAAACATACACCATATTACCCAGCATTGCATTTCCAGGACTTACCCAAGATAAATGAAGTTATAGTATCATTCATAGACTTGTACACGAATGTGCATGGTAGTTTGATTTGTGATAAACTAAATCTGGAAACAACTCAAATGTCTTTCAATAGGTAAAATGATAAACAAAATGTGGTATTTTCATATAATGGAATAGTAATTAGCAATAGAAATAAATGAACTATTTATATAATTGATAATACAGATGAATCTAAAAATAATCATGCCAAGTAAAAGAACCCAGAGAAAATACTGTATGATTCTAATTTTATTTAAAATATATATATTTTTAATGCAAATTGGTTTATAGTGATAGAAAGTACATCAGTGGTTGCCTGGAAATGAAGGTAGGATGAGGAGGAACAGGAGGAAATGTCTGGAGGTGGTGAATATATTCATAATCCTATTGTGGTGATGGTTTCATTAGTGTATACTTATGTCAAATAGCATCAGATTAAGCATCACAGCTTAATGCAGTGAACATGGGACCATCACAGTTTGCATGTGACTGATTGGGCACAAGATGTTTGGTCTAAAACCAAGAAAGTCCTATGAAAACCAGGACAAGTTGGTCACCGTATTTCTATCTCAATAAAGCTGTTGTTGTTTTGGGTCTTCAAACCAAAAATACAATTCATTTTATTTAGCAGTATTTGTTCACTTAGAAAGTGAAGCATTAGAGAGACATAAGACACTTTGCATGATTTTTCCACCCTTTTGAAGATTGGGCCTTCTTCTCATCCTAAATTCCTTTAGTTGTACCTTTTCTCTACTCATTCAGCACTTTTAAGCTTATCTCTGATTCTCATGGGAGTTGTGGAGATCAGTGAATGCTAATTTCACCTGCAAATGAGAAAAAGAAATATAGATAAATCAGATTGCGTTTTGAAGCAAGAAAATTCTCAAAGAGGAGCCCAGGAATTAATCTCAGGAAGTTCTTAAAATTCCTGAAATTTTGGGCAAAGTTCTGTGTTTATATGAATATATATATTTAGAAGTGGGGTATGGTGTGTGATCTTTCATATCATTAGTGGTGTGAACCCTAGAAATTAGAGACCAGTACTTTAGAGCTCTTTAATCCAACTCTGAATGCTCATATCTATTTGATCACTTAAAGAAAACTAAAGATATGTGACCACAAAACAAACCCTGATAATTTTTAAAGCCTTAATTAGTCCCTGGCATGGATCCTATCATGCTCAGTTCCAGGCTGCCTGTTGTCCTCCCCATAGAGTAGACAAATTGCAGGTATGCTGAGTCTTGTGTTGAGATCATCTATATCAATAAATTGGAATATGGAACCAGACTTCCAACTGCTCAATTACTTGTAGGGATCAAGAGGGACATGATCATAGATTGCTGCTCATGAAGCAATTTGTAATTAAAATCAGCTGATTTAGGCTAACTTTGTCTTTTACAAATATAAGAGGAAAAGCCTCTAATGGCTACTTCCTGCATTAGTAAGATTGGGAGGTGACAAACATAGGTTGCTTTCTGTTAAGAAAATAAATCTGTTATAAATATAAAGGCACATTTTCTCTATATAAACATTTAGGAAAAAAGCTGAGATAAAGAGTGTTGATTCTCTCTCCCTAACAAGAGATGTCAGGCCACTGAAAGAGTAATTTCAATCAGGTCAGAGGTACCTACTCACCACAGTACTAGTAGTTTTGGTAATAATAATTTTAAGAAGAGCTAATAATTATGTCATACTTACTCTGGTTTCTTCTAGGTATTCTATATATATTAACTTATTTAATCTTCACAACAGCCCTAAGAAATACAAATGAGGGAATTGAAACTTAGAGAGATTAAACCATCTACCCAAAGTTACACATTGATAGATTCTGGTCAGTCTGACTCTAGAACTATTTTCTTAAGCACTATGCTGAGTTCTGAGTTCATTCAATTTAGATGTGGACTTTAGAATTTAGATGAGCAGACCAAACCTCCTGTGAAAATGTAGTATAACAAGTTCAATTCTTTATAGTAAACACAGAATTAGAACTATAATTTCCAGAACAAGTAGGTAAAACAAGTGTTGCAATAATACCAGTATCACATTTAAGATTTTAGTTCATAGAACAGGGGTTGTTAACCTTTTTATTCCATAGACCCCTTTGTCAGTCAGGTGAAAACCATGGACCCTTACTAAGTCCACACTATACTGTGTATTATTTAATAAATATACCACACCTGCATCAACATATCCCCACAAGAGTAATGTTATTTTTGAATTTCAATTCAAGCTCACAGACCCCTTGTAAGAACCCCTAACTTAGAAAATGAATATAAGCCTTTTGCAATTAAAAACAGAATATAACAAATATTCTTTGTGTCCTTCTCAGAAGACAAACTTACCAGGAACTCCACTTTGTGACAGAGAGATCAAAGCGATTCAGAATAAGATTAAAACCCATTCATTTTCTCACTTGGCTACTGTTCTTTATTTTTTGTGACTTTATGATAAATGATTTGTAAATGTTTTTCAACCATATCCCTATCATTACAGTAAAGGTTAGAGATCCATCTTCCAAGAAACAACTGTGCTAATGTTTTTTTCTTCTCAAGATATTTATTAGTAGCAAGAAAGAAGCAAAGTATCAGGGCCCTGGCTAATTGACCGAGTTTCAGTGACTGGTACAGAAGGTGCTTGTAGTTCTTCATAGATGAATCAGGCAAGTTAAAGTTCTGGGCATAAGAATGTAGTCTCTGAGCCTTGTGTCTGACTAATTACAGAGATTCATCTGTTGAGGAAGTTTAGTCAGGGAGTGATTGAGCCTGGTGGAAGTATCAGTGTGACTGTCCTGCTGTTCCCTGATTGTATCATTTATGATGGTGATCAATGGCATGTGATATGTCTTAGATGTTGTCCTTTCTAGAGAGTGTCACAGAAGAGACCAAAAAATTTTGGTTATAGGTGGAGGCTGCTTGGTAGATGCTATGTGTTTCTTCCAGGATCACTTTCTCTCTGAGCTCAGTTGTGGGTGATGAGGCATAGAGCTCATCTCTCCCCAGGGCTTGTCTCTTCAGTGATTCCAGCCTCTGGCCTCTGCCTTACCCTTTCAGGATTTCTTTATCTTTCTGTGACTGTAGGAGACACTGGAGTCCTCTCTCACATGGCAGGTTAAAAATGGCAGGTCTCATTTTCTGTTCTGTTTAAACTCTAGTAAAATCATTAGGACACACCCTGTGTCCCACAATCTAATCAAGGGTCTTAACTGAAGCAATCTAAGCAAAAGTGATCTAATAAAAAGTTCTCTTGACTGAATCTAGGCAAAAGGTCCCACATAAAATAGGTTCACATACACAGGAATGGATTGGCTTAAGAACACAAATTTTCTGGGGTCCAAAAAGACAAACCAAATGGCAAGATGGCATCAATTTAAATGGGTGCTCACCATCTCTCTCACAAAAGACAGATGAGTGGGGACAAGATTCTGCCCAAGTGAGCTGTTCTGGGTGCCAACAGAGTAGGAACTTTTGGGGCATCAATCTGGAGGGAGCTGGACAGGGAGATAGATTGCTCAAGATAAAATTGTGAGTTTTTAGCTACATGTCTGGAAGCCATGGGTGGCTAAGCCCCACCCTCAGGACAAGGGGCCAGGGTGAACCCTTACTCCTGCCAGGAACCCAGCAAGAGGGAGCATTCTCCAAGATTGGGAGGGTTCTGGCAAAGGGAGAAAAGGGGTTTCCTTTCTGTGGGTTTGGTTGCCTGGAACCCTTTGAGCTTTGGGGAGTATACAAGCTGGCTCAAAGTGGCACCAGGAAGAGGGGAGATGTGAATCTGCTGAGGAAGCCCGATTTACCTAACCACCCTGGGATAGAGAAACTTGGCCTGAGAGAGGGCAGAGTCAGGCAGTTGCCTAGTTCTGTGTTGAAAATTATCAAAATTTCAACTCCCACAAGGGAGCCAGCAGTAGGAAGCACTTAATAAGTTTCCAAGAGCCTATTTAGGGTTTCCTGGGAGGAGGGGATGGTCTAGTAGAAGGTTGAGAATTATTTCTGTGTGGTGAATTCAGTCACCAGGGTTCCATTTGAATTTCAAAAGGGAACTGAACCTGACCATGAGAGGCAAGGGGGATCTGCTCACACAGTCAGTTGAATCCTGCTGCCCTAGAAAAGTCAAACCTACCCCAGGGAAAGTGACTGAATAGATTTCTGATGAGGTAACTGGCCCGATTGGAAAGTTGAGCTCAGTAGAGGAGTTTCTGCCTTGAATAGACAAGGACCCTAATTCATTTCTCGGTTCCTCTTAGAGTAGTGATCCACCAGGATATCAAATATCCAGCTGATACTTAAAGAAAGAGAAAACTAGACATGATTTTTGTACTAGTTTCTCTTGGTTTCCTTATTTTTCTTAAAAATGAAAAAAAGGAGTTTACTTAAAAAAAATAACTTAGTGTACTACCTAAAATTCACTTCAAACCCTTCAGAGAGAAGGATGCAGGGTAATTGACTGATTAACACAGGCAGCCTGAGAAGCTCCACAGGGGCCTAAGAAGGAACACTGATCTTCTTTAGCTTTGTTTGATGGCTTACTTGTGTGTTTGTTTGGTTTTTTGTTGTTGTTGTTTCTTATTTTTCTTTCCTCTTTCCTCCCCCTCCCACACTTTTAAAAAAAATTAGGTTCTTCTAACTTGTTTCTTCTTTGCTGTGCTTCTTCTTCCTTGATTTCCCATTTTCTGTATATACTGATTTTCTCTACCAAAGCTATCTCTTTTCCTCCTTCATCTTTCTATCTTCTGCTTTTGGTTCTGGTTTTTACATTCTACCTTTCTTTATTTAGTCCTCAATTTTTCTGGTTTTATTTATATCATGTCTATTCTATTTTCTTTTTTAATTAACTTTTTTCATTTTGTTCTTTCTCTTATCTTTCTCTCCTCATCATTTTGGCTTTTAAATCATTCTATATATTTTTCCCTATTCAGTTTCCCATTTAATTGTAGAATGAAATTCCCCATTTCCTTGTACTGCACTTTTTAATTCCTATTACTCTACACTGCTTACATGAGTTAAATATTCACTTACTAAGTCTTATAGAGTCCCTCTTCTATATTTTTCTATTATTATTACTATTATCCTTTTTCATTTATACCTCTTCTTCTTTCTCTGGCACTGATCTTTTTCCTTCAAGGAAACAAGGAAGGCAGCAGGAAAATAAAACAGGAAGAACTATGTGTCAGAGAGAAAACTTGACACACACACACAAATCAGTAGCAAAATAAAACTCCAGAGTAGAGAGAGAAGATTATGAACTGAATAAACCCATCAAGATAAAAAGCTGACTAGAGGGCAACAAAAAATTAAAACCATACTAAGAAATGGGAAGCCATGGCCTAGTCCAATGAACAAACTAAAAACAAGAAAGAAATGCAGAACATCGAACAACTAATCAAAGCTGTCCCAACAAGTATCATGGACCAAATTAATGATGTGAAGGAAGAGATTAAGGATATTAAGAAGACAATGAGAGAACACACTGAAGAAATTATAAATATACATAATAAGATAACAGATATGATGGTGATGAATGGTACAATTCAAGAAGAAATAACTGGAAGTACATAGTAGCAGATTTGAACAGGCAGAAAAAAAATTAATGATGTGAAAGACAGTACCTCTGAAATCAAACACATATTGAAACAGATAGATAAAAAGAAAGAACACAGCAGGGACTTAGGGATTTGAACAATAAGCCAAAATGCACAAATATATGCATTATAAGCATCCTGGAGGGAGAAGAGAGTGGAAAGGGGACAGAAGTAGTATTGAAGGAAATAATGGCTAAAAACTTCCCAACCCTATTGAAGGAGATGGACGTATATGTCCAGGAAGCACAGCTCACCCCAAACAATATAAATCCCAACAGGCATACTCCAAAATGTCCGATGCTCAAGACGAAAAGAAAATAGTGAAAGCAGCAAGAGAAAAGAGAACCATCACATACAAGGAAAGCTCAATAATATTAAGTGCTGATTTCTCATCTAAAATCATGAAGACAAGAATGCAGTAGTATGACATAGTAGAGGCACTAAAAGAAAAACAAAAAACAAACTTCCAACCAAGAATTATCTATCCAGCAAAGGTGGCAGTCAAAAGTGATGGACAGTTCCAATATTCACAGATAAACAGAAATTAAGAGTGTATTCCAATAAGAAATCT
Organism: Tolypeutes matacus; assembly: GCA_026826555.1. Taxonomy (NCBI): domain Eukaryota; kingdom Metazoa; phylum Chordata; class Mammalia; order Cingulata; family Chlamyphoridae; genus Tolypeutes; species Tolypeutes matacus. The sequence continues at coordinate 41,267 of JAKSZT010024921.1, read as the reverse complement.
GCCCTTCAAGAAATACTAAAGGGAGAAGGGCCAAGATGGCATTAGTGTAGGAGGGAAAACACTGCAAGCTCACAGAGCAAGGAGGATTGTGGATGGGGTCCTGCCTGGGGGTCTGTGTTGTGTGTATGTGGAATGAGAAGCTTGGGACATCTGTCTGTGCAGATCAACGGTGTGGACGGAATGGTAGAGATTCGTCAGTTTTAAGCCTGCCGGTGGTGATTGGCATGCACGGCTGAGCTCCGCAGTTAGGGGATAAAAAAGGCCAATTGGAGCCACAAGCAGGGCTTGGCAACCAGGAGACAGGGCCTTGTGGGAAGGGGCACTTTCTGAGGGGTGGCACGGGTAAAGGGGCAAGAGAGTTTTATTGTCTGGGGATTTGGCTTCCTGGAGGACTTTGGAACTTGGATGAACAGAACAGCCAGAATGAATTGGCACCCGGTTGAGGGGAGGGGTGATTCTGTTCAGGGAGGAAGTTGATTTGTCTAGCTGCCCAGGGATAATCCCCGGGCAGCCACAGAGCCAGAAAGAGGGGGGACTCTCCAAAAGAGGGAAGGTTCTGTTGGAGGACAGGGAAGGAAATTTTTTTTTTTTTTTGCCACCGATCTGGCTGCCTGGACTGCCCCATAGCTTTGGGGAGCAGATAAACTGGCTTGAAGCAGCAACAGGCTGAGAGGAAAGGCGAATATGCTAAATCAACCTGATTTACACAACAACCTGGTGACACTGGGGTTCCCCTCCTGAAGGGGCGGAGTCGGCCATCTTTAGCATTCTGCACTGATTAACATCAGAGCTACAGCTATCCTCGGGAGTCCAGGAAGTGGGACATGCTTGATTAATTTCCACGAGCCCAGCTAGGGTCCCCTCTGTAAGGGGGTTGGTCTAGAGGAGGAATTATTTTGGGTCCTGTATTTCAGCAAAAAAAAAAAAAAGTGAGGTCACTTCAATAAATGAAAAATAAATTATTTTAAATTTAGTATAATAGCTAAAAGCTGTTTCAAGACCTACATATAGAACCCTGCGGGGAAATTGATTGATAAACATAAGCAGGAAAAGAGGATCCACGTGGACCCTAGGGGAATCATTGACCCTCCTTAGCTCTGTTTGACTGCTTACTTGTGTGGTTCTTAGGTTTTTCTCAGTTTATTTGTTGTCTCTTGCTTCTCTTTCCTCTTTCCTCCCCCCTTCCTTTTTTCTTTCACTTTTTAAAATTAGGTGCTGCTAGTGTGTGGCTTCTTTACTGTGCTTCTTATTCAGTAATTTTACACTCTCTGTCTATATTGACTTTATATCCCAAACTATCGCTTATCTTTCCTTCATCTTTCTGCCTTCTGCTTTCTGTAGTGGTTCTTTGATACAACATTTTTTTCATATGCCCACAACTTAAGGGTGTCAATTTCTATTCCATCTATTTTGTTTTCTTCTTTTTTTCCCTAGTATTAACTCTATCCTTTCTGCCCTTTCTTCACTATTTCTCTCCCTCCTCATAATTCTAGCCTTGTAATCACTATATATATATATATATATATATATATATATATATATATATATATATATATATATATATATATA
>JAKSZT010024921.1:0-30398 GCA_026826555.1 Tolypeutes matacus | reverse complement strand
CCCAAGTGCCAACTGGCAACACAACTGGAAAAAGACCTTGAATAAAAAGGGGAAACGGTAAAGACAAATGAGTTCAAGTGGCTAAGAGACTTCAAAGAGAGTCGGGAGGTCATCCCAGAGGTAACTCTTACGCACACCTCAGTAGGAGCTCATAGAACATCTAAGTGCCTATCACCCCACTCAGTGGGGTTCCTGAGAGCTCCGGAGACACCCTGGTCTTATATAAGGGGGGATAGCCCCAGAGACTGATGCCTTATCAGTGGGTTCTATTTTGTAATCTGTGCTCCTGAGAGTGACAGAATTGGCTTCATTTTTATAGAACGTTTGGATCACAGTTTGGTTACAACTGTTGCTGTGAAATATAATTGATGTGGGGTGTCAGTAATGGGGGATACATATGAGGTATATAAAGGTATTCAAATGTTCATGGGGCATTGTCACTGTAGGTTGAGATTCACAAAATTATCAAAATAATATTGAATTCCCATCCTGGGGAGCTCTGCCACATTATCTAATGGAACTGCAACAATCCCCCAATTACGAGGGCAATCACTAGTGAAAAAGTATGATCCATTGATGGGCCCTTGATATTGATGACTATACTTATGAGCCTTTTTTCCTGAAATTGCAATTTTGCCTAGTTTTGTAGGGTGCTTAAGATTTACCTCCTGAGAGCTTCCATGTTGCTCAAATGTGGCCTTTCTCTAAGCCAAGCTCAGCAAATGAATGCATTACCTTTCCCACAGTGTGGGAAATGGCTCCCAGAGATGACCTTCCCTGGCACCGACGGATTATTCCCAAGCAACAGCTGGTGATGCAACAGAAAAAAAATACCTTGAATAAAAGGGGGAAAAGGTAAAGACCAATCAATTCATATGACTAGGAGACTTCAAAGTGAGCCAGGAGGTCACCAGAGAGGTAACACTTATGCATGTCTCAGCAGGATCTCATAGACTGCAAAAGTATATACTATCCCAAATAGTGTGCCTTCTGAGGTTTCTGGAGACATCCAGGTGCTATGTCCATAGCAGATAGCCCTGGACTTTGGTGTCTTGCTAGTGGGTCTTACTTTGGAGTTTGTGCTCCTGAGTGTGACAGAGTTGGACTCAGTTGTGACTTCTCTACATATGTCTCTTCTGTCCCTTCTGTTTGAACCTATATTTGGTGATGGATTTGGTAGGTTTATTTCCAAGAGAGTTGAATCTCTTGACTGTCCATATGCCAGCTGGGCCCTGAGACTCAGCAGAGTTGCAACACCTACTCTCTAGTTCATTGGACTCACCCAGTACAACTAACGAGATGAGGATGGAAAACCACCACACCAAGGAACTGAGAAAGTCTACAACTGAAATCAAGAGAGTCCCATCCATCACCCATATGGTATCAAAACCTTCTCTCAATTAGATATAGAGTGGGCATCACCATCCCAGAATTCTCAGGATTGGGGAATAAAATATGGACTAGAATGGACTTATTGGTACTGTGCTATAGACTTTTTGAGATTATAGCAATGGCAGAAATTATATCATTGCTGTGGAGACAGTGGCCAGGGGAGGTGCTGAAGGCAAGGAAGGGAAAAAGAGGTGTAATGTGGGGGCATTTTTAGGACTTGGATTTGTCCTGAATGACATTGCATTGACAGATACAGGCCATTATGTACCCTGCCATAACCTAAAGAATTGAGTGGGAGAGAGTTGTAAGCTACAATGTAGAATATAATCCATGCTTAGTGGCAATGGTCCAAAATGTGTTAAATGCAGTGACTGTACCACACTAAAGAAAGAAGTTGTTAATGTGGGGAAAAGTGGGAAAAGAGTGGGGAGTGGGTCATATGGGGAATCCCTTCTATTTTATTAAGTAACATATTATGTAATCTAAGTATCTTTTAAAAATTAATAAAAATATATTTTATAAAAAGCCATACCAGATTCCTGGAGGGACTGCAGAGATTAGTGCCCCCATCAAGGATCTGAAGGATGCATGGGTAGTCATTTCTACCATATCCCCATTCAACTTCCCTATTTGACCTGTGCAGAAAACAGATGGTTCTTGGAAGGTGACAGTAGACTATCATAAACTTAACCAGGTGGTGACTTCAATTGCACCTGCTGCCCAATATGTGGTATTATTGCTTGAGGAAATCAACACATCCCTGGAATCTGGTATGAAGCTATTGATATTGCAAATGTTTTTTTCTCAATTGCCATTAAGAAGGACCACCCAAACCAGTTTGCTCTCAACTGGCAAGGCCAGCAATATAGCAGCACTGTCCTGCCTCAAGGGTATATCAACTCTCCAGCTCTATGTCATATTATTGTCCTCCGGGAACTTGATCACCTCTCCCTCCCATAAGACATCACAGTGTTCAATTATATTTATGATATAATGTTTATAGGACCTAGTTAGCAAGAAGTAGCAAAGATTCTAGATATATTGGTAAGGCATTTGCATGAGAGAGGATAGAATATAAATCCAAGAACAATACAGGAGCCTTCCACCTCAGTGAAATTTGTAGGTTTCCAGTTGTGTGGGACATGTTGAGATATCCCTTCTAAAGTGAAGGAAAAGCTGTTGTACCCAGCCCCTCCTACAATCAAAAGAGAGGCACATCACTTAGTTGCACTCTTTGGATTTTGGAGACATCATATTTCTCATTTGGGTGTGCTACTTCAACCCATTTTCAGAGTGGCCAGAAAAGCTGCTCGTTTTGATTGGGATTGAAAACAAGGGAAGGCACTGTAATACATCCAGGCTGCTGTGCAAACTCCACTACCACTTGGGCCATATGATCCAGCAGACCCAATGGTGCTGGAAGTTTCAGTGGCAAAAGGGATGCTGACTGGAGCCTTTGGCAGGTCCTTATAGAGGAATCACAATGCAGACCCATAGGATTTTGAAGCAAAGCCCTGCCATCCACTGCCGATTACTACTTTCCTTTTGAGAAACAGCTTTTTGCCTTCTGCTGGGTCTTAGTAGAGACTGAATGCTGAACTATGGACCATCAAGTTACCATGAGAACTAAGTTGTCTATCATGAGCTTGTTATTGTATGACTCAGCAATCCATAAGTTTGGGTGTGCACAGCAGCACTCTATAATAAAGTATAAGTGGTATATACAAGATAAGGCTTGAGTGGTCCTGAAGGCATAAGTAAATTACATGAGGAAATGGCCAAAAAGGCCATGGCCACCACCCCTGCCATTTTACCTTCTCTTTCGAAGTACACATCTTTGGCCTCTTAGGGATTTCCTTACAATCAGTTGACTGAGAAAGAGAAAACTCAGGCCTAGTTTACAGATGGTTCTGCATGATATGCAGGTACCACCTGCAAGTGGACAGCTACAGAGCTGCAACCGTTTTCTGGGACATACCTAAAAGACAGTGAAGAGGGCAAATTCTCCCAGTGGACAAAATGTTAAGCAGTGCACCTGGTTGTTAATTTAGCCTGAAAGAAGAAATGGCCAGAGGTGCATTTTTACACTGATTCATGGGCTGTTGCCAATGCTTTGTTTGGATTGTCAAGGACTTAGAAGGAATATGATTGGAAAATTGATGACAAAGAGGTCTGGGGAAAAGTTGTATGGGTAGACATTTCTGAGTGGGCAAAATGCATGAAAATATTTGAGTCTTACATGAATGCTTACCAGAGGGTAACTTCAGCAGAATGATTTTTAATAACCAAGTGGATAAGATGACCCGCTCTGTGTCTAACACTCACCCTCTTTTCCTAGCCACTCCTGTCATTGTCCAATGGGCTTATGAACAAAGTCGCCAAGGAGGTAGGGGTGGAGGTTATGCATGGGCTCAGCAACATGAACATCCCCTCACCAAGGATGACTTGGCTACAGCCACTGCTGAGTGCTCAAACTGCCAGCAGCAGAGTCTCACACTCAGTCCCAAATATGAGGTGATCAGCCTGCTACCTCCTGGTAGGTTGGTTACATTAGACTACTTCTGTCATGGAAGGGGAAGTGATTTCTCTTAAGTGGAATAGACACATACTCTGGATATGGGTTTGCTATCCCTGCACACAATGCTTCTTCCAAAACTACCATCCTTGTGTTTACTGAATGTCTTATTCACTGTCATGGCATTCCACACAGCTTGGCTTCAGATCAAAGAACCCATTTCACAGTAAATGGCATGCAGGAATGTGTACATGCTCATAGAATTCACTGATCTTACTGTGTTCCCCACCATCCTGAAGCAACTTGATTGATAAAATGATGGAATGGCCTTTTGAAGAGTCAAAGATGGTGTCAACTCGGTGGCAATACATTGCAGGGCTGGGACAATGTTCTCCAGGGGCTCTGTATGTTTTAAATCAGTGTCCACTCTATGTTGCTGTTTCTCCCATAGCCAGGATTCATGGGCCCAGGAATCAAGGGGTGGAAATGAGTGTGGCATCTACTAGTGATCCACTAGGAAAAATTTTCTTCCTGTCCCTGAAACCTTAAGCTCTGCTGGTCTACAGGTCTTAGTTCCAAAAGGAGGAGTACTTCCACCAGGGAACACAACAATGATTCATTGAACTGCAAGTTAAGACTGCTGCCTGGACACATTGGGCTCCTTTCACCTTTGAATCAACAGGCAATAAAGGGAATTACTGTACTGCTTGTCATGACTAATCCTGACTATTAAGGGGAAATAGAACTGTCTCTATATAATGGGGGTAAAGAAGAGTTTACCTGGGATACAGGAGATCTTCTAAGGTATCTCTTAGTACTGCCATGCCCTGTGATTAAAGTCAATGGATAATTGCAACAACCCAATCAAAGCAGGACTAACAGTGGACCAAAATCTTCAGGAATGAAAGTTTGGGTCACCCCACCAGGAAACAAACCACAGCCAGCTGAAGTGCTTGCTGAGGGTAGCGGGAACATGGAATGGGTAGTAGAAGAAGTCAGTGATAAATAGGAACTTTAACCATGTGACTAGTTACAGAATTGAGGACTGTAATGATCATGAATATTTTTTCCTTGTTTTGAGTAAGATTTATATATATATAAAATGAATTTCTTTGTTTTCTTCCCTAAACTCTCCCTTATCATATGTCAATTTGTGTTAGTTTCATGTCATAATATTTAAGGATATCAAGTTTAAGAGTGAATATTACCCATGGACTTGCACACTATTTTGTAGGGAATTAAGGTATTTCTGATTGTACACAGAGCAGTTGAATACTCTTAGGCAGAAATATATATAAGTGTAGCAGTTTGACATTTTTTTGAATTCAAAAAATAAATATTGGATTATATTTGTCAACTGGTCTTTTCCTCCAGGCATATTATATTGTATTGGATTCAGAGGTTTTAGTTTTACTTGATTAAGTTATAATTAAGGTTTGATTGGGCCATGTCAGTAGGACATTGTTTCCCCCCTTCCCTTGGTGAGGAGGGACTCACAGAGAAAACTACATGGCAGAGCAGAGGAGTTGGTTGGGGTTTTCTGCTGGAGCCTGAGAAGTAAGCACAAAGAGTAACAGAGCAGCTGATCCTGGAGAAAATCAACCCCTGAGATCTGGTTGCCTGATCTGTCTACAGCTGGCCTTATGGAGCTAGCAGGGCAGCTGATCCAGATAGATACAAGACCAAGGAAGAGAGGAATCCAGGAAGCCTGAACTCTTGGCAGAAGTCAGCAGCCATTTTGATCCAACACATGGCAATAGAATTTGGTGAAGGAAGTAACTTATGCTTTATGGCCTTGTAACTATAAGCTTCTACCCCAAATAAATAACCTTTATAATGCCAACAGATTTCTGTTATTTTGCATCAGTACCCCTTTGGCTGACTAATACAATATGCATGTCTGTTATTATTTTTATTTAGAGACTAAGTATGGTTTAAAGTGATGTGTATGGTTGCCAAGTTAACAAGGGGTCCACTGTAACATTTAGGCTAATGTGTCAACCTGGCCAGGTAATTGTGCCCAGTTGTTTGCTCAAGCAAGCACTGGGCTAATTGTAATACAAGGACAGTTATGTACTTTAGTCATCAGTGAGTTTACTGTATAGATGGCTGATTACATCTGCAATCAACTAGGGAGATTACTGTCAGCAATGTGATGTTTTATCCAATCAGTTCAATGCCTCAAAAACGGAAGTGATTTCAGTACTTAGAAAGAAATTTCCAGCCCATCTTTGGACAGCCGTCTCCTGGGACCTTCATCAGATCTTTATTGGAGCCCCTGGTTCGTAGCCTGCCTGCAGAATCTGGACTTTTGCATCCCATGGTTACAAGAGAGGATTTTATAAAATCTCTTACTATATACAGATATCTCCTGTTGATTCTGTTTTCCTAGAGAACCCTGACTAATACAGCTTCTCCTTGCAGCTTATAGCAAAATGCCAGAAAAAAGAGATAAGCCAAGGACTGAATTGTTATGCACAAAGAAATCAGAAACTGATTCTGGAAATTCCAAGCCTCTGGAAATCAAGCCCCTAGATGATAGTGTCCCATTTTAGAAATTAGCTAACATTGAAACTTGTAAGCTAGGATTGAAAATGCAGTTATCTAGGAAAGACTTGTGGAAAATTTTACTGCCTTATGGCTTGTATCCATGTTTCCTGCATGCTAAACCAACACCTTTTTGAGAGAGCTGTATGAACAAAATCATTGTCAGCCTGGACTAAAAGAGACATGTAGTGATAGATGGAAGTGAACATGTCCTTATGAGGAAAACCATGGAAGCTGTTGTCTGGAATTACTACATCTCCTTGGGCTTATAGAGGAACTTCACGCATGTGTATAGAGAGGGTGAATTTGCCTAAGCAGTTGAAGGTTGTGGATGTTCCAGCCTGCTTTTGAGAGAGTTTTGCCACTCGAGGCTACAGAGAGGGTGGGTTACATTCCCCAAAGGTTGGGGAGAATGAGGTCAACCCTCCAGTGCTCTGAGAGGGGTGGCCATGTTCTGCATAAGTTGGGGAGAGTGACTTTAACACCCAATAGATTTGAGAGGGTTGGTTCTGTCCCCAATAGATTAGGGAAAGGCAGGTTGCCACCTGAGTGTTCTGAGAGGGTTGGGCCTGTACACAAGAAATTAGTGTTTCCACATCAATGTACTAAGGGGGTTGAGACTGTACCCCAGAGATTGGGGAAGGTTTGGCCATCACCCCAATGTTCTTGGAAGGTGTGGCCTGGATTTTGATTGACACCTAGATGCTTCATGAGGGCAGAGCCAAGAAAATGACCATTGGGCAAGCCTGTTGTAAGGGTGGGCCCCAGGGAGGCCCAAGGAGAAGAAACTATCATGTTAAGAATGACTTTTAGACTTTGAAATCTAATGGAGTATGCTATGCAGGTTTTCGGAACTGTAGGGGACTCGTGACTCAAATTGCCTTCCTGAATTCTCCACATGGTAATGCAAAGGTTTATCCTTTGTCTCTGCCTCTGTATATTGTAAAGAGAAAAATTGTTTTGTGGGTTTCACAGGTCTACCACCAGAAGGGAATTTGCCGAAAGACACACTGTGTTGCTTTAAATGATTGTGATGTGATTTTGTAAAATTAACACTGTTACTAATTTAATGGGTTTTTTTTTTTTAATATTGTAATTTCTGTTTTTGGAATTCAGAGGGTAGAGTGTGACAGTTTGATATTATGAATTCCAAAAAGAGACATCTGTTATGTTGGTGAACTGGTCTGTTCCTCTGGGCATGATACCCTTTGATTGATTTATATTTAAAGGTTTTATATTTACATGATTAAATCAAGATTAGGGCTTTGATTTGACCACATCTTTAGGGCATGCAGGATTGAGGCCTGACCCACTTTGTGGATTATATAAATGGACACTCAATCAAGAAGACAGAAGGAGATATACCCAGAGGAATTGAGAGAGCTCCATAGACATTAAAGAGGAGAGTATTTGTCAGCTTTGATTCTGTGGCCCTGGGAAACAGATGAGCTATTCACCTGATAGATTACAGCTGGCCTTTTGAAAAGACATGAGCAGCTGAGCCCAGAAAGAAATGAGCCCTCCAGCCTACAGCTGAGATTGGAAGAGGCTGGCCCATGGAGCCTTCAGAGAAAAGAGGAAGGCTGAACCCTCACAGATATCAGCAGCCATCTTGCTTCAACACATGGTAAGAGACATGTGAGAAAATACCTCTTATAGTATCTTGAGTTGGACTCTTTAGGGCCTAGTAACTATAAGCTTCTACTCCAAATAAATATTGTTTACAAAAACCAACAGATTTCTGGTACTTTGTATCAGTACCCCTTTGGCTGACTAATGCATGTATGTAGTGGTAGCTCATTGTGGTTTTAATTTACATTTCCCTGATGGGTAATGATGTTGATTATCTTTTTATGTGCTTACTTACCAACTCTCTATCTTCTTTGGTGAAATATCTGTCATATCTTTTGCCCATTTTCTAAAAAAATTTATTGATGTTTACTGCTGAGTTTTGTGTGTTCTTTATATATTTTAGATGCTTGCACTTTGATATGTAGTTTGCAAATATTTCTTCCAGTCTGTAGCTTGTCTTTTCATTTTCTTCACATGGGATTTTGCAAAAAAAAATGTTTTAATTTTGATGAAGTTTAATGTATCAAATTTCCTTTTTTGCATTGTGCTCTCTTTGTCAAGTCTAAGAACACTTCACTTGAACTTAAATCCAAAGATCCTCCTGTTTATTTTGGATAGTTTTTTCTGTTCTTTATTTTATTTATAAGTATGTGATGCATTTTGAGTTGATTTTGTCATTAAGGATGAGGGATTTTTGTTTGTTTTTCCTATCATGTCCAATTGCTTCTGCACAATTTGTTCAAACTCCTATCCTTCCTCCAGTGAATTGCTTTTGTTCTTTTGTAAAAAAACAAGTTGAACATACTTGTTTGGGTCTGTTTCTGGATTCTTTGTTATGTTCTCTCTATCTATGTGTCTCTATCTCTGCCAATACCACACTGTCTTGATAACTGTAGTATACTAAGAATGATTTCTCTCACTTTATTCTTCTTTTTCGGGATTGTTTTACCTGTCCTAGTGTGTGTCTTTTCATATAAATTTTAGAATAAGCTTGTCTATGTATTAAAAAACCCTTTCTGAGATTTTGAGAGGAATTGTATTAAATCTAGACATCGATTTGGGGAGAATTGACATTTTTACTATATTGAGTCTTCCAATCCATGAATACAATATTTCTTTCCATTTATTTAAAGCTTCTTTGATTTCTTTTATCAGCATGTTAAAATTTCAGCATAACAAAACTTGTACATATTTTGTTATGTGTATATCTATGTATTTCATTTGGTTGGAGCAATTTTAAATGGTATTGTGTTTTTAATTTTGGTTTGCACATGTTTGTTGTTAGTATATGAAAATGAGAATGATATTTGAGTGTTGATATTTTATTTTGTGACTTGGCTGAGTTTTTGTTTCTTTGCTTTTGGTACATTCCCTAGGATTTTTTTTATCTAAATAAGCATGTTATCTACATTTAGAAACATTTTATGTCTTCCTTTCCCATTGGATTGACATTTATTATTTCTTTTTTTTTTTAATTCAAGAATTTATTGAATGCCCATTGTATATATAGATACTGCTGGATAGTGGGGATAGAAACATATCTAATATGTCATTAAAGCATAGTTATAAATATACATTTCTTTAATCATTGAAATAGGAAAAAATAAAATATAAAATATCTTTATAATATAAAATACAAAAGAATGTGACATGGTAATTTAGAGGGTCAATTTTAGGGCCAGAATCCTTGGATTCAAATTCCAGTTAAGCTATTTGCTATTACTTAGGGCTTAGATGAACTAGTTTCTTTTAGCTTCATTTGTCTCCTCTGTAAATGACAGTAACAGTATTACCTATCTCATAGAGCTTTTGTTAGGATTAAATAAGAAAATGTATATAAAACTCTTTAACATACAACTTATAGTAAGTGCTCAATATATGATAACATAAATGCAAGAGTTTGAAAACTGCAAGTTATTATTTCTTGTCTTAATCAAGTGATATGAAATTCCAGTATAGTCAAGAGAGTGGACATTCTGGCCCTTTTCCTGATACTAGGTGGAAAGCATTGATTCTTTCACTCTTGAGTGTGATAACTCTAGGTTTTCTTTATATGCTCTTAATCAGGTTGAGATAATTCTGCTCTATTCTTTACTTGCTGAGTTTTAATCATGATGAAGTGTTGGATTTTATCAAATGCTTTTTAATTTTATACATTGATTGATACGACCATATGAATTTTCTTCTTTAGTCTGTTGATGTGACTACCTAATCTATGTCCACTCTGGGTGGATTTCAATGAATCGATTCTTCTCTTCATTACTGGTTATATTTTCCTGCTTCTTTGAATGTCTGTTAATTTTTTATTGCACTTCAAATATTATGTACTGTACCTTTGTTAGGTGCTTGATATATATTTTTTCCTTAAAAATATTCTTGAGCTTGGTCTTAGGATCAATTTCATGGGAACAGTTTGATCCTTTAATGTGTTGCTTATAAGGTGGGACCAGAATTGTGCTCAGCCCACTGCTTATTACTACTGACTACTGAGGCAAGACCATTCTGTGAGCTCTACCTAATGCCCTGGTAATTTTATGAGGTTATTTCCTTCTGACTTGTGAGCAAAAGCACTATCCCTATCACCACTCTGTTATCACCAGAAACGCTTATATATTACCCTTTATTGTGGTTCGTTCTCAGATAGTTTCCATACATACATGTATGATCAATTTTTTTCTTCCTGAATACTTGAGGAAGAATATCTGAAGATCTCTGAAGGTTTTTCTATGAGTTATTGTCTTTCTTTCAGTACTATGTTCTGTGATCTCTACCCACCTTTATATCTCTTGACTCTCAGGTCTTCCTCTTCATTTTAGAAAGACCACATTTTCTGTCTTTTCCTCCCTGCAACACAGCATGGAAACTCTCTGAACAAAGTAAACTTTGGGCAATTGTATGGTTCACCTCATTTATTTCCTATCTTTCAGGATCCCTATCCTTGATGCAATTAAGCATCTGATGTTTGATGTCTTGAAATTTTTTTCATTATATATATTTTATTATTTTTTTAAAAAAAGCAGTTTTAGTCACACACCATACAATCCATCCAAAGTGTACAATCAATGGCTTTTAGTATAATCACAGATTTGGGCATTCATCACCACAATCAATTTTAGAAAGTATTCTGTGCTCTGAAATGAAAACCCCATACCTCTTATAACCTCCTGTTATTGACACTAGCATTGGTGTGGTATCTGTGTTACAACTGATTAAAGAATCTTAAACTATTGTCAACTATAGTCCACAGTTTGCATTAGGTGTATTTTTACCAAATACCACCCTATTATAACACCATATAAGAGTGACATACATTTTCCATGGTGCTCTGAGGACATAGCAATGGCCCTAGGAGGTGGAGTCCAGGTCCAGGCACAGCTGTGGGCAAGTTCAGACAGCCAGAAAACACCACAATGGCTCAGCACAGTTTCTAGCTTGTAACAGATACTAAATAAATATTTATTGAGTATAGGAAAATTAAGATTCGTCACAGTCACTGGGGTTCAAGACTCTTCATCAGTGAATGCCAATCAAGAGCATGGCCAGAGACAAGCTCACTGGGCAAGGGACCTGGGGCAAGCTTGGCTGAATACTAGAGATGTGGTACAGAAGAGTGGGGAAAGCAGGAGCCTTAGGATTCAACCTCAGTTTGAATCCCACCTCTACTTCTCATCAGCTGGGTAATCTTGGGTAGTTTATCTTACCTCCTGTGGCCTTATTTCTTCATCTGTAATGTGGGGCAATTCTTCGCACCTTGTGGGGATTGTTTTATGAGGCTTTAATGAGGTCACATAAAGTATGTGAAAGACAACTACCAAGAATGGTTCAGTGGCTCTGAAGCAGTGTGAGATGAGATTGAGGCAGGAGTTTGCTATGACCCTGGATGGCACTTGGGGTCATGTAGTCATGCAGTGGCTAGCCCAGCTGTTCCAGTCTGGTCATTGGAAGCAGGCAGCAGGTGCCAGCCCTGGTTAGCAACTAGGTTACCTGCTTCTGCCCTTCGTGGCTTAGGGTTTGGACAGGTCTGGACCTGGAAGTGGAGCAAGCAACTGAGGCCAGGACACAAAGAGAGGCTGGGAAGTAAAGAGTGGGCTGACATCAGCTGAGATCTTTGTCCTGAGCACATGATGATGGGACCTTCAGATAGGGCATATTAGTCTTCTCTTCTCTGAGGATATGTTTGGTCTATAGGCGTGTATAGAATCTCCTTTACTTGAGGTGACTTGTCTCCACAAAGTATTCTTAAAGCTGCTTGTTGGGCATGCTCCTAGATCACTCAGACCTCCCATTTGTTCACACAATGTTTTATTAGAAATGGCTCCCTAATGCATCATAACAGCCTGAGATAAAAAAGGGTGGGTCATTTTCAAAGATGAGGTGCTTGCCCTTTCACATTCCTTCATGTCACACACATTTGGCTCTTCTTCCTGGAACTTTCTTGTTGCCAAGTCCTGTCCCCCAAATCTTTGGGTTTATCCTTTCTTGGAAAGTACATCATGTTAATTATTACCTGGCTAATTCATCATTACTGACATTCCCAATTGGGTCTTGGGAAAGGTTTGCTAGCCTGGCACTTTCCACTTCCTCCTGACTGCCTTCTGACACAAGTCCTTCTGTACTATATCAGTCAGCCTTAATCAGAATGTGAGCTCACTTGGGTTAATGGTTGTTGTGTCTTATCCTTCTGCTGTTTGCAAAAATAATTCCAAAAGAATTCACAAGCTTTTGGAGTCCAAGAGGTACTTCCAAAATGACTTTCCTATTAGAAAGATGGACTTTCAGATCACCATTTCATGTCAGAGAGCAATAATTATGAGAAGTACCAAAAAGTATCATTATGTTGCCACATTTGAAATGCATAGCCTATTGTTTTCTCTGATCACAGAGCTTTAGTTGTCTCTACTGATTGGCAGCTGAGTTTTGCTTATGATACATTTTAGATTCAACAAGTTGGTCCTATTGACATTCACATTCATATTCTTCTCTCCACCCATTTACACACTGGAAGATAATAAACAATCAAAATAGTAAATATTTAACTTATAGATTTTGATGGAAGATATCATTACAAGTTTCAGATGAGTGTGAGAATCAAGAGGACAATGGTGATGAGGGAGCCAGGATATCTGGAGTCAGAGAAGAGGCCCAGGAGGAATGTCGTTGTTTCTTTGGACCCTATACAGTATCAAATAATTAAATATTGTGCTGACATGATAGCTGTGATGATGTTTTTTATTAAGATGGATTGGCTGTATTGTGAGATGGAAAACTCACTATTTCAGTACTCAGGATATTAGAGCACAAATGTAGGTATTTTCACTGACTAGGAATAGCCACTCAGCAGAGTCAAAATTTCATTAATCCTTGATATTTTCATCTGCAAAAATGAAGAGTTTCACCAGAGTAGTTACTTTTGAAACTTTTATGACCATTAGAATAACCTATGAAGCCCATTAATTAAAATATTTCAGAGCCACATCATCAGTACCTCCTTCTACAATCTTCTGATTCTAGGTCAACTTTATTCAGACTATGGTCCTCAGAACACCAGAATCAGGATCACTTTCCATGCTTTTAAAAATTATGATTTCCAAACCCCATTCAAGATATCCTGAATTAGAATCTCAGAGGGTTAGTCCATAGGACTTATATTTTTTAAAGTTTTCAACTGATTTTTAATAAATTCATACATTAAAACATTAATACATTTAGTGTATCTGTATAGAATATACCAACTGTCTCCTAAGCATTGAGATCTCTTTTTTCTTATAAGTGGAAAGTAATCAGGCAATCAAACAGCAGTTTTGAAACCTTTTCCTTCCACAAGAATGAATAAGGAGCACAAAAATATAGCCCTGAGTAAGTAAATCAGAGGGCTCATGTTGAAATGGATGAGAAGGAAGATTTACCATGTTAGGTAATCTTGAATATGGAGAATGGTGAATGCCAAGTTGAGACATCTGGAATTGATCTATTCTTAACATAAGAAGATGAAGTCAAAAGCATAACCAAGATCTTTCCACCCATGATGATGATCATACTTCTTTTCTTTTTTTATTGTGGGTAAAAATCAAATTTTTACAATACATACCAATATTTGTAAAATGATATATAAATATATATGTATATATGTGTATTTGCTTACATAAATGTTATTTTTATGTATATATATATATATATATATATATATATTTTTTTTTTAAAGGTGCTTAGATTACCTAAATATTACACAGAAATTACAGGGATTCCCATGTTCCCCACCTCCCACACCTCCCACAACATCCCACACAAACATCCTTCATCAGTGTGGCACATCACCTGCAATGGATATACAACTCCTGGGGCCTTGCCACCAAGCATAGACCACAGTTCACATTGTAGACCACATTCTCTCCCAAACAGTTCTGAATGGTATATGTTGATTTAAAATGGCCTACATCCGTCGCCACAATGGCACTCAGGACAACACTGAAGTCCTGAAAAAGCCCCTGTAATTTCAACTGCACTTCCGCTTCCTGCCCTGAAAACATCCAGTAGCCACTGGCTCCACCTCACTGTTATAATTTCTTCCATTGCTAGAATCACAATATGTGTACAGCACAATACAATTAAGTCCACTCTAGTCCATAGTTGTTCCCCCAATCCTGAGGGTACTGGGATGATGATGTCCTCTCCACCTCCATGTGATAGAGGGCTTATATCCCATGGATATGGTGCATGGATTTATCCTGTCTGCAGCTGCAGGCCCTCTCCATTCACTGGGATGGCCATTACCCATTGTTTTCTCCTTGCCAGGTGACTTGGATGAGTCCATTGAGCTGTAGGGTAGGAATTGCAGCTCCAC
The DNA here is from genome assembly GCA_026826555.1 of Tolypeutes matacus. NCBI lineage: Eukaryota > Metazoa > Chordata > Mammalia > Cingulata > Chlamyphoridae > Tolypeutes > Tolypeutes matacus. The sequence continues at coordinate 15,531 of JAKSZT010024921.1, read as the reverse complement.
CGAGATTCCAGGCACAGCTGGTTCTTTGTCAGGCCAAAGGCTCCAGTCTCTGGAAGTACACCTACAAACTCCAGCATCACATATAGGTTAGAATAGAAGGGACTGATGGACTATGTGCAGGGAGGACTTATTTGAGTCCAACTCTGTCACTCTCTTGAGCATAAATTTCAAAGTAGAGCCCACTGTTAAGGCATCAGTCTCTGGGGCTATCCCCCCTTATATAGGACCTGGATGTCTCCAGAGCCCTCAGTAGCCCCTCTGTGTGGGGTGATATCCACTTTGTTGTTCTATGAGATCCTACTGAGGTGTGCATAAGCGTTACATCTGAGATGACCTCCCAACACTCTTTGAAGTCTCTTATCCACATGAACTCATTACTCTTTAACTTTTCCCACTTTTATTCAAGGTCTTCTTCCAGTTGTGTTGGTAGTTGGCACTTGGTATTAATCCCTTGTTGCCAGTGAGGCTCATGCCCGGGAGTCATGTCCCACATTGGGGGGGGGGGGGGAGGTAATGCATGCATATGCTGAGTTTGGCTTAGAGATAGGCCACATTTGAGCAACAAGGAGGCTCTCAGATGGCAACCCTTAGGTACCCCATAACAGTAGGCTAAGTTTCAATTACAAGAGCAAAGACTCATAAGGCTAGTCATCACTAACAAGAACTCATCAGTGGGCCATCCTCTTTTGCCAGACACTGTACCTGCACTCAGGGGACTGTAGTTCCTCCCTTTGAGAATATGGCAGAGCTCTCCAGGCTGGGAATTCAGATTCCCTCATTTATTTAGTGATTGTCTACCCACCGTGACCATGTCCCATCCCTCAATCATTTGAACAATTTTATATATCTTTCATGAATATACTGGTGAACTTCCTCCCATGACTCTTCCATCCCAGACATCCCCAACCAGTGATCATCTGCAACCCCCACTGTAACCCTTTTGTGACCCAAAACTTCCCTGCAGATGAAGCCCATATAATAACCAAATACAATTAATAAGAAAATGAAGTAATAATGATAAGCTTAAATGCAAGAGATAAAATACAAGGAAACTCAGAAACAAAGAAATAAAAATAAAATATAATTAATGGGTTGGAATATTCAAAAAAAGAAAATGTTAAAAAACAAAAAAAAAGAATTGTTTTTTTATTTTTTATTTATATTTTTATCTTTTTTAATTTTTATTTTAAAGTATTATTATTATTTTTTATTTTTATCTTTTCTCCTTTTATCACTGCATTATCAGATGTCCAGGGGGCACCGTGACACCTTCCCTTTCTCATTTCCCAGTGTCTCCCAAATTTTAATTTAGTTTTCAAAGAAGTTTTAGGTCACAGCCAAGTCACACACAGAATACTAGAGATTCCCATATACCCAACTTCCCTCCCCCTAAGCCTGGCATTGAAGGATGAACAGTTTATGACCCCACTGATTTGAATTGAGGAAAGATAACTGTCTCTGAGTACCACTGTCTGAAAGATAGGTTAATAAGTGAGAGAGAGAGAAGGGTAGGTTGTGAGACATTACCCATTTAGACATAATGTATGGTAAAGTGATAGAATATAGTTGCATATTGAAGGATAGAACAGATGGCTGTGAGCCATCATCCATATGGGCATAATCTATGGTAAAGGGATAGAGTATACTTGCATATTGAAGGATAGAACAGATGGGTAGTGATATTACTGGGTTTGGTGGGGCAGGGTTGACAAGAGGGTAGATTAGGAAGGGCAGTTTGGAATACCCAGGGCATGTAACTATGAATCTTGTCATTCCATGAGTCAAGACAGGGAAGTGTCATATGCCTCAGGGGGATGGGGAGGAAGGAACAGTTAAGATCAAATGGGGTATTTAAAGGACATGGGAAAGATTTTTCATTATCTTACAGTAATGGACACAGGGCATGGTAAATATCATCTAAAGTTATTAAACTACTTCTTCTTTAATATGGATTGTTTTTTTTTATGGGAGTTTTTAATTTCTTGATTCTGCTCCAATCTTTGACCCCATTCTCTGTCTTTAAGGGTTTTGCTGTTTCCATTTCAGTACACAATACGGTAAAATCTTTATATGAATGTTGAACACTTAAATTAACAAACACCTTAAATCTAACAGATATTAAAATTTAGATAATAAAAAGCCTAGAGATAAATACTTAGGAATATGTAATATATGTACAAGTGCATTTTATATTGTCTTATAAATACTAGCATAAAAATGTTATGCTCAGTTTAGTTTCATGCCTTTCTAGATTTGAGTCTTACCCTACCCAAGAAGTTAGTTCTGTTCCAGAGAGTCCTGAGTTATATATATTTAGACACAGAAAAGAGCAGGAGATCAAATTTCTGTTCTCAAGTAATATAATATGAATTCAACTGAAATCATTTGAGTTCAACAAAAATTTGAGAAGCTAAATGCAAAAAATATATATATATGGAATTGTCAAATATGACTGATACTCAAGTTTCTCTGTGCAAGGAGATTATAAGACATTGTGGCTGCAAATCTCTGAAAATATAATAATAAAAGACAGCATAAAAATGCTCTAAGCCAGAGGTAAAGGGAATTCTGGTGGAAGTAGTAATGAAGAAGCTAGGAAAACCAGGTAAATGTCTGGAGACAGTTTTATTGAAGAGTAGGATTTAAATAGATTCACACATGTAGCAGTGGTCCTTCTGTGCTGAAGAGCAAAAATGGTAACTCATGAAATTATCTAAATGTTCAAGGCTGAATAAGTGAATATGGCTACAGTAAAAACTGAATTGAAGATGAGTGTTGGATATAGGGTTGAAAAGATTCCTTAAGGCCATATTATTCAGCAGGGTATCTCAAATCATGTAAAGCTTGTTAACATCAATATGCTCAGCCCTCTTCCCCACAGGGTTTGATTCATGAAGTCTAGGATTGTACCTAGGAATCTGGATAATTATTTTATGATCAGTCAATTTGCTAACCCTGTTAAATAGGAGCTTCTGCATGGACATCAAGTAGCTGATAGCTGCTACCCTCTCTCTCCATTGTAGCATAGTTCACCTTATTAAAAAGCTGAAAACACAGGAGTATCATAATTTATCTTTTGTCATTGAAAATTGAAATCCATATTACAGTGTTTCATAAAGGCACTAGCAGTAGTTAGGAGATCAATACAGAATCTGGGTATTTTAAAGCAAAGTAGCAACTCCTTTACTGTTTATCCATTAGCTTTCTCACCAGCATATTTTTTTTTTTTTTTTTTTTTTTTTTTTTTTATAAAGATTTTTATTTATTTATTCATTTATCCCCCCCTTGCTGCTTGCGCTCGCCGGGTCAGCCAACCACGCCGTGCGGGCAGGCTTGCCTTCACCAGGAGGCCCCGGGAACCGAACCCAGGGCCCCCCACATGGTAAACGGGAGCCCCACTGATTGAGCCACAGCCGCTTCCCGTCACCAGCATATTTTTTAAAGCTGCCAGCACCTCCTTGTTCCTCAGGATATAGATGAGGGAGTTCAGCACAGGAGTGAAGATAATATCAAACAAAAAGAGATGATGTTCTACATCTCAGGGAGAAAGGAACCTGGAGTCATGCAGATAATAATGGCTGGAGCAAAGTAGAGGGTCACCACTCAAAGCTGGGAACAACAGTTGGTCAGAGCTTTGTCCTTGCCATCAGGAGAGTTCATGAGGAGGATAGCAAGGAAGATGAGGGTGCAGTAGGTCAGGATGAGTCCAAATGGGACGACACCACTACCACCTTCTCATAGGTTGAGGTGTCCTCTCAAGAGAGTTTAGAAGGGCCATAACTTCACAGAAGAAATGATGAATTTTCCTGGATCCACAAGTAGAGAAATGAATTTCATAAATTGTGTTCATTAGGGACATGAGAATATCCCCAGTCCATGACCCAGCAGCCATTTTCACACAAACTGTGGGGGTCATGATTATCTGATATCTGAGGGGGCTACAGATGGACTAGTAGTGGTCCAAGGCAATGAGGGCCAGTATAACACACTCAGCCACTCCTAGCATCAAATAAAGAAGGATTTGGACTCCAGAGCTGATGTGAGCTCTAGGTCCTGTGAAGTTGGTGACCATTTGGGGAAAGTGGTGGAGATGAGTGTCAGGTCCAAGAGGGAGAGTTGGCTGAACAGGAAGTACATGGGGTTGTGGAGGTGAGCATTATCTCAGATCAACAGGGCCAAGGTGGATTTTCCAGTGATTGCAACCAAGAGTATCAGGAGGACAATAATCATGAGGAAGCCACGATGCTGGGAGCCAGAGAAGAGGCCCAAGAGAATGAATTTTGAATTGATGGATCTATTCCCTTGCATCATGTCTTAGTCTACTTGCTTGATCTGGAAGATCATATGAGAAAAACATACAGTGAGATCTCAGTTATCTCTGATTTGAACCCATTAGTTTAAGATGTTAATATTTACTGAGCAAATCCAAATACAATGCAATGTATTTTGAATGGGGGAAAGATTCATAGTCTGGGACCCATTGTTATTTAACTATAGCATTCAACAATCCATCTGAAGCATAATCAACAGAAATGAAGAATGTTGGTTTTGGTCACCATTAAACTATGTTTATTTCCAAAATGTTGCTATCACTCCTTCTGGATCAGAACTATAATTTTTAGTCAATATGAAAATCTCTGTACATCATGGGTGTGTGGTATCCAGAGAACATCCAGAAATGTTTCAATATAGACATGGTTATGATGCACAATCACTTAAGGAACTTTGAATCTCTGCATATTTCTTGCTTCTACATTTACCATTTACATCTAGTTTATCCTTAGGGGACTCACAGATTGCTAAGCAGGTGGCATGATCAGCCATGGGTGGGAGTTTTTATGACTCTAACTTATGGACCTGGCCAAGAATGTCTTGAAAGTGACTTGAACTGGCTTTCATGGTCTTACCTGATACATCAATGTAGACCAATTGTAATTATATTAGACGTTTGGAATTCCAGTATTAGATTTTGAGAAAGTGACATCAAGTTGCAATTGTTCCTACAAAATTGTTTTCTTTTTTTCTCTATTTCTCTCTCTATGATGTTACTTTCTCCCAAGCAAAAAATAGGCCTAGTTGAGCAAATCCTTCTATAACACTCTATACTATCTCATAAAAAATTTTGACTTTTTCCCTCTGGTATTGTCCTTTTGTGTCATATCCTTATGGGTTAGGATCAGACAAGAAAAAATTAGGATAAGGAGTTATAGCCAAAGTAGTTTTTTTAAAAATAAAATATATTTTTTAATTTTTTAAAAGATACTTAGATTACATAACTGTTATATAAAAAATATAGGGGATTTCCATATGCCCTGCTCCCTACCCTTCCCACATTAACATCCTTCATTAGTGTGGTATATTTGTTACAATTGATGAACACATTTTGGAGAACTGCCACTAAGCATGGATTATAGTTTTCATTGTAGTTTACACTCTCAATTTTGTAAGTTATAACAAGTTAAATGTATAGCAAAAGCTGTGAACTTACAAAACTACATGCATGTCATCATACAGGACTCCCATACATTACCTCACCACCAACACCTTGCATTGTTGTGAAACATTGTTACAAACTATGAACTAACTATACCCCATATCTTATATTTGGTGTATTTTTCCTCAACTCACCTGATTGTAAGCATCCTGTATTAGCATTATATATTTGTTATAGTTCATGAGAGAATGTTCTCATATTTGTTCTCTTAACCAGAATCCTTCATCTACCCCTGGATTTCCTGTGTAATATAGTCACATGCTTTGCATAATTCATTTAAGGTATATCATCAGTGGCTCTCATTTTCATCACACAGTTATGCTGTAACCACCTTAGTCAATTTTAGAATATTATCATTACTACAAAGATAAAAATCCCATATCCCTTTATATACCTCATTTTTTGCCCCTTAGAATTGATATATCTTCTATGCTATTGCTGCCAACATATTACAATATTAATGTTAACTATCATCCATAAGTTACATTTGTTGTAATTTTCCCATGTACCACCATATTCTTAATCTTTGTGAAATGAGAACTTTTTTTTTTTTTTGAGTTATTGCAGGCCAGAGATTGAACCAGTACCTTGTTTGTGGGAAGCCAGTGCTCAACCACTGAAACACATCAGCTTCCCTAAGTCATTTTCTTTTTTCAGTTGGTTTTGCTTGATTTTTTTTTCTTTTATGGGACACCAGGAACTGAACCCGGGACCTCCGATGTGGGAAGCAGGTGCTCAACTGCTACAGCCAAATCTACTCACTGAAGAACATTCTTATATTTATACTATTAGCCACAATTTTCATCCACCAAGAAAATTTCTATGTTATGCATTCTCTAGATTATCCTCTAGCTTCCTTTCAATTGACATTTACATTCACAGACTACCTCTTGCAGCCACAAGCAGAATTATATACCAGCAGCTTTAGTTATACTCACTATAATTTGTTACCATCCACTCTATTCATTTCCGCATTTTTACAATAAGCCTTATTAAAAATTCTGCATACATTAAACATCAGTTCCCTTTCTTATCCCACATTCTATCTTCTATTAACCTATACTTTATAGTTTACCTCCATAAGACACTTTACTCACCATATTTAGTTCATATTAGTGAGACAATATATTTGTCCTTTTGTGTCCAGCTTATTTCACATAATGTCCTCAAGGTTCATACATCTTGGTATATACATCCAAGTTTCAGTTCTTCTTACACCTGAATAGTATTCCATTGTATCTCTATACCACATTCTGTTTATCCATTCATCACTTGATGGACATTTGTGTTGTTTCCATCTTTTAGCAATTGTAAATAATGCTGCTAAAAGATCAGTGTGAAAATGTCAGTTTTCATCCTTGTTTTCAGTGCTGAATGTATTACTAGTAATGGGATTGCTGGATTATATGGCAGTTCTATATTCAGCTTCTTGAGGTAACCAAAATAGGGTTTTGATGTATCATCAAGAAGGAAGGAGTGGATATGGCTCAAGTGGTTGAGCACCCACCTCCCACAAGGAGGTCCTGGGTTTCATTCCCAGTACCTCTTGAAAAGAACAACAACAAACAAGTAAAACAAACAAACAAAAAAGTCAACTCAGGGAAGCCCTTGTGGCTCAGTGGTTAAGAAACAGCTTCCCATGTGTGATGTCCCAGGTTAATTCCTTGACCCCAGTACCTCAAAAAAGTAAAAATAAAAACAGAAGAATAAGAATCAGAATCAGAATCAGAATAAGGAGGAGGAGGAGGAGGAGGAATGAATTTGCAGAACCTTACTAGGAATTTTTCTCTCTTTTTTTTTGTTATCATATATTATAAAATGTCTGATTCACCATCACTTTTTGCTCACAGCAGAAATGTACATCCCTGTACCTAGCAAATCATCATAAAAATAGTGGAAGAGGTCATTACATTTTCAAATGTTTTATATATGCAATACCACATGTACATAAATTTAATGCCATCCAATCATCAGGTATCTCACAGGTGCAATATTAGAGATTATGTTGCATTGTTTGGCACAATATTGATATAATTCCATGTGTAATGCACTATAATATTTAGTCAATATGAAAATGTGGTGATATTGGAAGGGTATAACAGAAGGCTTTAAGCCAGACAGGAATATTGAAGAAAACATTCTACAAGACAGTTTGTAAATTAGGTCTGTGAAGTATTGCTTACTCTACTTCACACTTGTAGACAATTATTACCATAGTAAAGACTCTGGAAAATCTTGCAACTTAAAAAGTATCTTCAGTTTTTTAACCAAGAATGTTTTACAGTCTGCCACTGACCTTGTTTTCCCTATCACATTCATTAACCCTCCCTGATAGCTTATGTTTTATGCAATATTATTTTGGAAATGTTGAATTTGACTTAAGGACTTTCAAAAATTTACAAGGGGAGATTTAATGTGTTAATTTTATTCTGGAAATTTGAAATGAAATTAAACTCACATTCTCAGTTACTGGAAGTTGGGACTACATATCTTTTGGGGGGGTACAATTCAATACATGACTGAAGGGTAAGAGGGAAATCATCTGGAAAGGTAGAGAAATGGATTCTGATCAAAAGAAACAAGTAAAGTGTCATGAGGGAACAGTTGTAATTTCTTTCCACTCCCTCTTGAATGTTATTTCCTTAAAGACATTGCTTTACCCTTCCATCCAAAGCATACCATTGACTTGCTTTATCTACATTTCCCTGTTTTATATACCTTCATACTCCTTATCATCACTTGAAATCAAATAAAACCTTTATTTGCATGCTTATTTGCCTATTGTCTGTCTTGCTTCCAAAACGTAGGTTCCTTTTGGGAAATGAATTTGTTCAACACTGTATCTCCCATAGGCTGATATGGACAAGGCCCAATTAACACTTAGGGAACAATCAGATGAAAACAGACTGTGAGAAGGAGAATGGGACAGGAAATGTTTATGTATTCAAAGAGAGTTGGAGAAATGGGAAAGAGACCAGCAGGGTCTAAGCTGAGTGCTGTACTATGTAAAATACATTGAATATAAGCATCTGTTTCATAGTCAGATGCTCTGCCCCCAAGAAACTCTCCACCTGTTGGCATGGAATACTGAAGTTCCAAGGCTCCTGATGGCCACTGGTCCCAACCCTTCAAACTCCCACCACTATAAAGAAGTAAGTGTCTAAGATTTGCAGGGAGGATTTATGACTTTGAATGAAGTGGAACAGACCATTGTAAACTCAGAATGGAGAATTTGAGTTTTCCAACTCTAGATACGGCGATCAACTAATATTTCTAAGTTTGAAGTTGTAAAAATGCAATTTTCAGAATTGTTAGCATTCTGTCCACATGAGCAATGAGCCCAGCTTATCTCAAAGAGAGCAAGTAAGGAATGAATTCTATGCAGTCTGGCTCATAATAGGATTTCATGAGTTTATGTTGAAATTTGAGCATGAATTTTTGAATGTATAAGTTGGCAGTCAATATTTCAAATATTTATGATGGATGTAGAATAACCTAAGATGCTTTTTGTTTTGAAACTGGGCTTAGAACCTCTTTTCAAAGTCCAGAAAATACCAAAGATTTATTTAAACTCCATCTCTTGGAAAGAAGGATAATCTATTTTTATAAATAATTAGTTTAACTATTTTGCTTGAAGTAACTAGTAGCTGATCAGTCTAGTACAGATGATCTAGGTAATTATCAGATATAATCTGTCCCTTGGATCTGACCATACACTGTATTCTCCTGCGCCTTCTCAAATTCCTCTGATGTTTCTCACATAGATCTGAGAGCTTGTTTAAAAAGCACTGGGAGGATGTAACTGACTATGAGTGTTGCAAACTGTGTATTACTTTTATGTCTCTGTACATAACCCTAGGAACAATGGCTTCTTTTTCTGATATCGGGGTGCCTTCTTTGTGATTATCTGTGTGTCTGTGTTTGGAACCTCCTGGTGATTCTGGGTTCTTGAATGTCTCCCTTTGTATTCCACAGCTCAGCAAGTGAGGCATTCACCTCTTTATGTGGAGAAGAAATGTTTACAGTTTGTGATCTTGGTGAACTCAGCACTGCTAGCTCACCACAACCCCAGAGAGTGCCTCCCAGCATTGGAAGTAGAGGTTAAATACAGGGCTATTCACCGTGAGAGATTCCTTGGTTCCTGCAGAGAGTGTACCACTTCAGCCCAGCCTTGGTAGGTGATTAGCTCAAGTGTCAGAAGGCAAAGCTGAAATTCACCAGGGGTTAAGTTACTCCTCAAGCCTTGGCTTAGCAGTGTGGTAGGTTGAATTAGTACCCACCAAAACACATGCTCTTAGTCTTAATTCTCATCCCCATGTGGTGAATCCATTTAAAGAGGACTTTTGAAAATATAATCTTCTATTTATGGACCAACTGAATCAGGGTGAGTCTTAGTCTACATTGCTTGAGGCCTTATAAAGAGAACAGCCAGAAGCCAGAAGCTGGAGATGGCCAGACAGGAGGAAACCAGAAGTCAGAAGAAACCAGAAGAGCCAACAAAAGGAGGGGCATTTCCAGTGAATCCCAAGGAATGCCAGAACACTACATACATCGACAGAAAGCAATCTTTGCTTTCATCTAGATTTTGGAATCCTTTTAGCCTCAAAACCATGAGCCACTAAATTCCTGTTGTTAGGCCAAAACAAGAATGTGGTATTTGTGAGAGCAGATCTGCCAAATAGAGACAAGGGTCAGACCAGGTCTGAAACCCAGTTCACCTTTTACTACCTGTGTGGCCTTGGGCAAGTCACATCACCTCTCTAGCTTCTCTTCTCACATCTGATAGTTGGAGGTAATAATAGGTTTTTCTCAGAGGATTTTTGTACTAATTCAATGAAACAATGCATGTGAAGATGTGAACAATATATGGCCTAGTCATAATTTTGACAAGATGAATCTTCTCAGGACAAGTTTATCATAAACTATCTAATACTGAATTAATCTAATTTAACAGTGAGTTCATGGGTAATGGATAGATTTGGAACATGTAAGTTAAGCCCTGTCCACACAATAAGGCCTATTTAATTTGATAATGTGTGTTTTTTTTTTGTTAAGCCAGTAAAAAGAATTTATTGATAAATGAGGGAAAGAAAAGAGGTTGCTGAGAAATGGGGGAGAAGGATAGAAATATGCACCAAGATTTGATTGGGGCTTCTCTAGGCAGAAAGAGTGATTTGGCTTTTGCAGTTACCTTTCCTAAACTATTAATTACTCCTCCCCTTGATAAAGTGAAGGGGAGAGGCCACAGCTGTTATTAATTACCTCACCAATGGTGATGGCCAAAGATGATGCCTTTTAAGTGGGGTTATCTAGGACCAATGGGGAGCCTGTTTGGAATTATCTGGGACCTCCCCTTGGCCCCAGAAAGAGTCAGAACTGGGACCTCACAGTCAAGGTCTCAGTGGGGTCTTGTGGCCATGTTGTCTGTCAGCCATGTATTGGCTTATCTTCTCCTCATTTCCCTTTACTAACCTGCCTCAATTCCTCCCTCAGAGAGTTCACACCCTTATTCTTAATGGGCAGCTGAGGGGCAATGGTCATTCTTCTGTAGTTACTTCCTGCTGGTTAGAGCAGTAGTCCCTGACTGATAAGGTGTAAAACTCTCTGATTATTCTTTTGAGGTTGAGATTAGATGGGTCTGATATCAGGTTGGAACTGGGTTAAATCCGTCTGTAACTAATATCTTGTTCCAGAAGGCATTGATTCTGGAATAATTAAAATTAATTGGAATTTGGAAGATACATGGTCCCACTAAAAGGAGAAAGACAATGATGGTAAGTGGGCTCCAAAAGGGAGCTAGCCATGACATACTGGACCATGATAATGAGAAAGTCCAAGTGCCTCCAGAGGCTACATCCTCCTGAAATTGGTGGGCTTCATTTTGTAGATTTTAAATGTTCTTTAATGATATTCTGGAGTGATTTACATAGAAGCAGCATTCTTCCTTGAGAAACAGGCATGTCCCTACCTGTCCTGCTGTTAGCTTATTTAGTGCCCTATGATTTTTCAGTACCACAGCAGCAAGAGAGTTTATTTGCTGTCTAAGGATTTCAAAGGCATGGCTAATTTCTTCTAGGCTGTTTGTTAAATCCAGGGAGAGGTGATGGTAGACCTGTTGGATTTGGTATAATCTACCAACCCCAGTTCCCACACTGGTGTTTATGCCTAGAACAGCTAGGAGGGGAGTGAGAAGAGGCACTGCCCTATCAGTTCTTGCATAATGAAAAAATACAGGAAATGGCACAATGAAGTTTTCAGGAGCATAGTAGATACAGGGGGTGATGTACGCTAGTGGGCATAATCTTTTCCAAAGGGGAGGCAAGGAGAGGTAAGCCTAGTCTCTACAGAGAAAGAAAATTCCACAATGAGATCTTAAAGTAGCAGCAAATGTGAGATTGGTTATTGGTGAGGTGTAGCCCTCTTCAGAACTTACAGTTACCAGCTCACTGGTTGACCTATAAGCCAACAATACTGACTTATACCGGTTGGACCCAGGGATATGAAACAGGATTCTTCCCTAGATGTCCCAGACTAGGTTAGCTTCTCTTCCCAGGTCATACTGGTCTAATTTATGACATGCCTATGTATCTTTGGTGGGGTGTTTTGGTCAGCATAAGTTGTTTTCAGAAGTATAGAATTACAAGAGCTAGCAGGGCAGCCCCGACATTACTCAGTAGTGTTTGAGTGCCGTACTATCCCTCCCCTAGCCTGCTGAGCCTTAAGTGGGTCTTTGGTGCTGGTCAGCCTTGTAGCATTGATGGTATACTGGGGGAGGTATACCACATTAGGGGGAGCAGTCAGCATATCTAAATGTTTAACCAGTTGAAAGACCATTCAGAAGGTGTTGCTACAGGAGATAAACTTAAATTGGCCCAGCAGAGAAGACTGGAGAACTGTCTCAGAATGTTTGAATTGCAAAGCTCTTAGCCACCAGACAGAAAGTTATATCACATTGACCAGGTCTGTGTCACAACAAATATACTCCGAACAGGCATGAAATTGAGAGCTGCCAAAGAGCACCATCTCCTGGCAGACCAAGGAAGTGCACATAAGAAAATTAAAAATAGGTAGGATAGGCATTTCCTGGCCTCTATAGTCTCCCTGCCAAAGGCCCTAGGAAGTGACTCTACAACCAATTATTGTGTCCAGTGCCCAGTTTTGAGCAACCAGCAGGACAATCCTAACAATCCATGTTGAGCCAAAAATCAAAGAACTGTGGTAACTCACAGCCTCCTGCCATTAATTCCTTTAAAGAGAAAGAGATTGAGTATCTGAGTAAACTACATCCTAACCAGATGCCTAAACACCAGCAAAAAATTACAAGCCATACTAAGAAAATAGAAGACATTACCCAAGAAAAGGAATACATCAAAGTCCCAGAAGAGATGCATAATTTGAGAGAACTAATCAGCGAGATAAGCACAAATTTCCAAAATCAAATTAATGAGATGAAAGGTAATATAGTTAAAGAGATAAATTACATCAAAAAGAGATTGAGTAAACACAAAGAAGTATTTGAAATACTGGACAGAAAAGTAACAGAGTTCATGGGAATGAAAGACATAATAGTTGAGGTCGAAAACACATTTGTGGCATACAACAGCAGACTGGAAATGATAGAAGAAAGAATAAGTGATACCGAAGACAGAGCAGCTAAAATTGAAGAGAGAAAAGAACAGAGAGAGAAAAGATTGGAAAAAATTGAGCAGGGCCTCAGAGAGTTGAATGACAACACAAAATGCAACAATATACATATCATGGGAGTTCCAGAAGGGGAAGAGAAAGGAAAAGGGGCAGAAAGAGTATTTGAGGAAATAATAGCTGAAAATTTCCCAACATCAATGAAAGAAATGAACTTACATGTCCAAGAAGCACACCGTACCCCAATCAGAATAAATCCAATTATACCTATGCCAAGACACATACTACTCAGAATGTCAAATATCAAAGAAAAAGAGAAAATTCTCAGAGAAGCAAGAGAGAAACAAACAATCATGTACAAGGGACATCCAGTAAGACTTAGTGCAGATTTCTCTTCAGAAACCATGGAGGCCAGAAGACAGTGGTATGATACAATTAGGAAAATGAAAGAAAAAAACTGCCAGCCGAGAATTCTTTATCTAGCAAAACTGTCCTTCATATATGAAGGTGAGTATAAAATATTCACAAACAAACAGAAACTAAGAGAGTTTTCAAAAAAGAATACACATTTGCAGAAAATATTAAAGGAAGCCTTAGAACCTGAAAGAAAAAGACAGGAGAGAGAGAGGCTTGGAGGAGAGTATAGACAAAAACATAACAGACTTCCACTCATCTGCCCTATCCCACAACATGCAACCACACTCTATCTCTTTACCATAGATTATGTCCATATGGGTGATGGCTCAAAGCCTGCTCTTCTCTTACTCTCCTTTGTAAACCTATCTTTCAGACAATGGTTCTCAGAGACTACTCACTTTCCTCAGTTCAGATCAGTGAGGTCATATACGGTTTATCCTTCAGTGCCTGGCTTGCTTCACTCAACATAAGGTCTTCAAGATTCATCCACGTTATTCCATGTGTTAGCACTTTGTTCCTTCTTACAGCTGAGTAATATTCCATTGTATGTATGTACCACATTTTGCTTATCCATTCGTCTGTTGATGGGCACCGGAGCTGATTCCAATTTTTGGCAATGGTGAACAATGCCGCTATGAACATTGGTGTGCATATATCTGTTTGTATTTTTGTTTTCAGATCTTCTGGGTATATACCCAGCAGTGGAATTACTGGATCATACAGAAGATCTATTGCTAGTTTTCTGAGGAACCGCCAAACTGTCCTCCACAGTGGCTGGACCATACCGCAGTCCCACCAGCAGTGGATGAGGGTTCCTATTCCTCCACATCCTCTCCAACATTTAGTGTCTCCTGTTTTTTTAATAGCTGCCATTCTGATGGGTGTAAGATGGTATCTCATTGTAGTTTTGATTTGCATTTCCCTGATAGCAAGCGATGTTGAGCATTTTTTCATGTGCTTTTTAGCCATTTGTATTTCTTCCTTGGAGAAGTGTCTTTTCAGGTCACTTGCCCATTTTTTATATGGGTTGTTTGTCCTTTAATTTTCGAGGTGAAGGATTTCTTTATATATGCAGGATATTAGGCTCCTATCATATATATGGTTGCCAAAAATTTTTTCCCGTTGGGTAGGTTGCCTTTTTATTTTCTTAATAACTTCCTTAGAGGTGCAGAAGTTTTTAGTTTTGAGGAGATCCCATTTATCAATTTTTTCTCTTGCTGCTCGTGCTTTGGCTGTGAAGTTCATGAAACCATTTCCTATTACAAGGTCCTGTAGATGCTTCCCTACATTATCTTCCAAGGTTTTTATGGTTTTGGCTCTTATATTTAGATCTTTGATCCATCTTGAGTTGATTTTTGTATAAGGTGTGTGATGGTATTCTTCTCTCATTCTTTTGGATATGGATATCCAGTTCTCCAAGCACCACTTGTTAAAGAGGCCACTCTCTCCCAACTGAGTGGGTTTTGTGGCCTTGCCAAATATCAGATGATTGTATATGCAAGGATCTATATCAGAACTCTCAATCCGGTTCCATTGGTCAGTAGGTCTATCCTTGTGCCAATACCACGCAGTTTTGATCACTGTAGCATTGTAATATGTTTTAAAGTCAGGTAATGTGATACCACCAACTTCATTTTTCTTTTTCAGTATATCTTTGGCAATTCGGGCCCTCTTGCCTCTCCAAATATATTTTGTGGTTAGTTTTTCCTGTTCCTTAAAAAATATAGTGTTGACTTTTATTGGGATTGCATTAAATCTGTAGATTAGTTTGGGTAGGATAGACATCTTGATGATGTTTAGTCTTCCCATCCATGAACAGGGAATATTTTTCCATTTTTTTAAGTCTTCTTTGATTTCCTTTAACAGTGTTGTGTAGTTTTCTGTATATAAGTCCTTTACATCTTTAGTTAAATTTATTCCTAGGTATTTGATTCTTTTGTTTACTATTGTAAATGGTATTTTTTTCCTGATTTCCTCCT
>JAKSZT010024920.1:0-27850 GCA_026826555.1 Tolypeutes matacus | reverse complement strand
TCGTTTACTGTGGCAGTTAGTGAGAACCTCCTGAGATGTGCATAAATGTAACCTCTGAAATGACCTCCCAACTCACTTTGAAATCTCTTAGCTGCAAAATCTCTTTTGTATTTAATATTTTACCCTTTTTCAAAATGCATCATTAGATAGCTCTTGGTAATAATCCTTCTGTGCCAGGGAGGCCCATACCTAGAAGTCATGTCCCATGATGTGGGGAAGGCATTGAGTTTATATGCTGAGTCTGGCTTAGAGAAAGGCCACATCTGAGTACCAAGTATGTTTTCAGGAAGTAAATCTTAGGCAATAGATATTACTAGGCTAAGTTTCAAATTTACAATAATAAGACTTAAAAATGCAAGCATTAATATCAAGGGCTGGGGTTTTGGTCTGTTTTATTTTACTAGGCATTGCCTATATACTCTAGAGAGTCTTGCCATTCATTAGAGAAACTCCTAGGATGGGAATTTAAGATTTTGTTGTTTACTTTGGGGGTCTCTAACCACTGAAATAACACCCCACAACAACATGAATATATTCATATTCCTCTGAGCCATGCTCCAGGTGCAGCTTCCACACACATTACCCCACCACTGACACCTCCACAAGCATTCCTCCCCTGCCATAGTTGTAACTTTTCTGTAATCTGAAACCTCCCCCAAAACAAAATTTAAAAACTTTCTTGCATTTTGCCTTTCATCACCCTAAGATCTGTTATCTTTTTATGTATGTTTACAATTTCTTCTGTATGTTTCCCAAGTGTCTTCTCTTTTTAACATTATTTCCAAAGAAATTTTTAGGTTACAGAAAATTTACATCAAAATTAAAGGGGATTCCCATATAGCCCACCCTCTCCTTCTCTCACATTTTATCCTATTAATAAAATCTCACATGAGTATTGTACATTTGTTATAATTGATGAACAAATATTGAAGCTTTGCTACTCACCATACATTTTTTACATTATGGTTTACACATTGCACTGTGCAATTTATAGGTTTTGTCAAAATGTATAATGGATGGAATTTGTCATTACAAAATCAAGCAGAACAATTCCAATGCACTAAAAGTGTCCTGTGTTCCATTATGTTCGTCCTTGTGCCAAGACATTCAACATCACCAGCTATTAGGGAAATGCAAATCAAAACTACAATGAGATATCGTCTTACACCTATTATACTGCCTACTATTAAAAAGTAGAAAACTACAAGTGTTGAAGAGGACGCAGAGGTATGGGAACATTCATCCACTGCCAGTGAGAATGTAGAATGGTGCAGCTATGCGGGAGAAGAGTTTGGTGGTTCCACAGGAAACTAAATAAAGAATTTCCATATGATTCAGCAGTCTGACTTCTGGGTATGTATCCAGAAGAACTGAAGCAGGGACACAAACAGACATATGCACATCAATTTTCATAGTGGCATTATTCACTATGGCTAGAAGTTGGAACTACCCAAGTGTCCAGCAATAGATAAATGGATAAGTAAAATGTGGTATACACATACAATAGAATTTTACTCAGCTGTAAGAAGGAATGAAGTATTGACACATGTGACAAGTCAACATGGATGAATTTCGATGACCTTTTGTTGAGTGTAGTAAGCCAGTCACTAAAGCACAAGTGTTGCATGACTTCAGTGATATGATCTAAGCATATTGAGCAAACTCATAATGATAATGTCTGGAATATAAGTTATCTGGAGACAGAATGGGAATAGAGTGTGGTGAGCTGATACTCAATATGGGCAGAACATATGATCAGGTGGAAGAAGGTGGTTTGGCAGTGGATGAGATTGATTGTGGTGTACAGATGTGTGTGAGGTCCATGGTGCTGGAATGTGAGGATGAGCAGTGTTGGGGAGATGGGTGGGACTATTCATGGAACTGAGGAGAGGGCTGACAAAGGAACAGGTGAACTAGGGAATTCGTAAGTCTTTGGTTGAAAATACAATTGTGGCAATGTTCTTTTGGCATATATGGCAGGGAAGGGTCACTGGTGCATGTATTGGTGGTGGAGGATATGTGGGAAAGGGTCCACCTTTGGCATGCTTCTATGGAAATGAATGTGTCTGTCTTTTCATAGGGTGTTATCTCAGTCAGTGGAGACCTACACAATTTACAACAAAATATTAAATTCCCATCTTGATGAGTCCTGCTATTTTCTCAAATAGAGGGACATGAATCTCTTGATTCATGAATAGGGAATCATATTTGAATACCATCTCAGGAAATTATTACCCTTGTGAAAAATATATTCTTGAGTATTTTAGCAAGGATACAGTGTATTCACACATGAGAAATGCAAATTAGAGAATACATGGAAAAAATATCAAATTTACTACTGATAAAATTATATGCAGAAGGTCCTGGAGACTCATCAGTGTCCAAATCCTGTGCCCTACTTCCTCTTTGAACAATCTTTTGAAGTTTGAAATCTCAACCAAGGCAGCCGACCCAGAGAGCCAAGCAAGCCACTTGTTCATTATGTTTGAAACAATACAAAATCAAGACCACCTGACTTAAACCCTCCCTTAAATGTAGGCAAACCAATAAGTAGAACTCAAATTAACTTCCTTTTTATATCTGTAAAAAAATGTTTTTCATCCCTATGACCCCAAATGTACTTCTGTTCTTTCAAGTGATCTGGCTTCCTTTGCAGCAGCAAAACCTTGGTGTCCTGAATAAAATGCTATAATACAGCCTGTAAACTTGACTATGATTTGTCATTTGACAGTACTATCATCCAACATCATTACTGAGAACATTGTTCAGGTTGAAATTTTTAAAGAAGAAAAAATATGTCTTCAGTTCCTTAAAGAATCACAGGCTTTGTGAACTTGGTTAAAGTGGTCTGTTCACAATGTCATCAGTAAAACTATGATAACAACAAAGCTATTTAAATTATTTCAGTTTTGCTTATGCCTTCTTTGGGAAATCTGTGCCATTCTAACTCCTCTTTCTATATGCACCCAATCTTAACTAGCTCCCTTATTAATTAAAATATTGTTGACAGTTCAAATTTTAATACCAATAAATGACCATGTTTCAAAAATCTTTCCTATCCCCACTATTTTATAAATGTCATCTTTTTATTTTATTCTTTTTTGACTTTAATTTGTACATTTAAATATTTTGTTTTAATGCAATTTATTTTCAAATGAATAACAAACTACAGACCTGATATGTTATCCCTTAGGCACTATGAGTGTCATTGAAAATATACTTCATCTCAAATGTAATAGTTATTTGTTGGAAGTTTTTCTCAGGACCCTAAGGCAATTTAGGACTCAGCCAGAAAAGACAGATAGAACACTGAACATTTGTAAAGTCCTCAGGAAAGGGGAGTGAGAGCACATGGGCCAAGATTAAATATTACAACTTCTGTATATAAAACATGCTTTATTTGTAAGATAAGAAATTTTTATATATTGATATTTAATAATCTATACAATTGTTTTGACTGTAAAATTATTTTGTACACATCAAATTTTTATTTAATTTGTATTACCTTTTAATAAGTGAATCTTTGGTGTCATGTGTTCCCTTACCCTTACTTTTTAATGTATTTCCTAGATATTGTTCAAATATAATTACATGTTTTCTAATATTTAATTATGCATAAGCAAATGGATATAAGCAAATAGAGTGTATATAATTTACCTCCAAAACTTAAACAGAAGTTAGCATAATCTATAACTCTTCTATACCTTATTTTAATTTTTACTTCATTTCATTATATTTTCTCCTTAGCTTTAGTCAGTCCCTTATTCTGCCTTGAATAGCATTGTCCATATACATCAATTTGGTTTTGAGCAGGCATATCTGTAGTGTAAATTCTAGAAGTTTATGTGGTGAATTGGAAATGCCTTCATACTTTTCATAGATGTGAAATTATGTTCCCTGCATAGAGCTCTACAATTCTGGACTCTCAGAAGCCTTGCTTTCCAACATCCTTGTCATGAGAAAGTTTTGTCAAGTGTTGCACTTATGTAAATCTTAGTGTACTCTTAATCAGCAGATTTTTATTATGAATAAGTTTGACCATATTTTTCAGATGTTTAGGATACATTCTCTCCATTTTATGATTATATAGCTCTTCAATTATTTTGCCTATTTTTTTTCTGGTTTATCAGTGCTTTTATTCTTGGATTCTAAAATCTTTTTGTAAAAGTTATGAGTTAAAATTGAAAAATTAAAAATAATAAAGTAATATTTTTTAAAGTTTAATTTTAATATAGTAACAATGGTATAAAAATAAAAACAAGTGAAATATATTTCCCTAATTATCATGCTTTTCCTTATAGATTATTTTTTATTTTTATGTAATCAAAATTCAGTAGTTTTAATGATCTCTCAGTACTGAGATGCAGAAAAGTCTCCCCATATTAATTATACTAACATTTCCACCATAAATAATGAGAATTCCAGTGCTGTATAAATCATATCCCTTAGATTTAGACATATATTCTATGTGGGTGTGAGGTGCTATTTCAATGTACAAATTTAATTTGCATTTTATTCATGACTCCTAACTAAGTTGAGTAACTTTTCATATTGATTGTTTGGATAGGTCTGTGAAGTGCATATTCAATCAATTTTGACCATATTTCTATTGGTATGACTGTCTTTTAAAATTACTGACATAAAATTTTATTATATATTGTGGATATATGTATATTGTTAGGCATTTATATTCCAAACCTCTTATCAAACCCTTCGAGTTTCACTCTCTTAATAATTCTGTTGATGAATAGCAGTGATTAACCTTAAAATAATTCATTTTATTTTTTCTTCATACAGGTAACATCTTGTGTATCCTTCAATAAACAAAGTTGTCCAGAAAGTCTTCTATGCTTTCTCCTAATGCTTTTTTTCTTTTTACCTTTCACATTTAAACTTGCATCCATCTACAATTTAATTTTGTGTGTGTTGTGAAATAGGAGTCAATATTATTTTTTCCCATTTGAAATCAATTTGACTCAGTGCCATCCTGGAAAGACTGCATCAAATCATCTGCATATATATATATATATATATATATATAGTATATTCTGGACTCTAATCTGTTGTTCCATTGTTCAATTTGTCTATATAGCAACAATGCTACACTGTCTTAGTCACTGTAATAGAGGACTGAACATTTGATATACAGTATCTACCAGCTTAGTTCTTCAAAATGGCCTTGATTATTCTCAGACCTTTGCCTTTCTTTGAGAATAAGCTTCTCAATTAAAAAAAAAAATTGCTGAAATTTTTATTGTGATTGGATTTAATGTATAGACAATTTATAGTAGAGAGTTGTGATTTTTAAAATACTTCATTTTCTAATTCATAAGCATGTTGTAGTTTTCCATTTACTTAGGTATTCTTACATTTCACTAAATAATTTTATAGTTTTAATTGCAGAGGTTTTACATACCATTTCTTGTATTTCTTCCTAGAAATTTTATTTTTTGATGCAATTGTAAATGGTATTTTTATCTAAGTTTAAGTTTAATATTTTTTGACTTAGTGATTATTTAGTAGTATATTATTCAATTTCAAAACAGTGGATAATTTTTTTTAAATTATTGTTTGTTTTTCTCTAATTTGTTGCTAAGTTCTACTTTGGTTAGATAATATACTCTGAAGTATTTTATACTATATGCTCTATGGGCCTACATATGATAAATTTTTCATATGACTTTTCTTTGTTGGGTACAGGGCTCTACTTGTGTCATCTAAGTTTATTTTCCTTATTGTTGTCCAGAACCTCTTTATTTTTATTTATTTCTTATCTGCCTATTCTGCCATATTATTAACAGAGTATTTTCTCACATCATCATTGTAGATGTGTCTCTTTCACTTTCTCTTTTTAGCTCTGTTAATTTTCCTTGATATATTTTGAACTTTCATTATTAGGCCCATACAGCACTGCCGTCTCTTCAGTGCTGTGGAAAAAAGAACAAGATGACCCAGATAGTGCTGTAAGGAATTGCTGTAGAGAGAGGATTTTAGATTCAAGTGCTATGGGTTGATAAAGATGAACTTAAACTGCAGTTTCAGAGCACTGTACTTGGAGCTTTAGAGCCTTTATCCATCTCCTTGTACCTCTTCTCATCATGGAGCAGGTGTTCATATTTGAAAGGCAGAATATCTTTAACACCAGATTGTGTGATTCTTTCAGGAGCTCAACAGACATCTGTCAACCTGACCTCTTGATTTCACTAAGTTTGGATCCAGAGATGCTGTTTATCATTTGTGAAGATCAGGGTGAACCATGGCATGTAAATTATATCGCATATACTGCTTTCATCTTTTGGCAATTGAGAATACTGCTGTTATGAAAATTGGTGTGCAAATATCTACTTGAGTCCCTGCTTTCATATCTTTTGGATAGATACCTAGTGAGATTGCCAGGTCATATGGTAGTTCTATAGTTAGCTCTCTGAGGAATAACCAAACTCTCTTCCTTAGCAGCTACTCTATTTTACATTACCACCAGCAATGAATAACTGCTATTTCTCCTCATCTTCTCCAACACTTGTTATTGTCTGTACTTTTAATAGGAGTCATTCTAATGGGTGGGAAATGATATCTCATAATGATTTGGATTTGGATTTCCCTGATGGCTAATGATGAACATCTTTTCATGTGGTTCCTGAGCATTTGTTTATCTTTTTAAGAGAGATGTCTATTCAAATCTTTCACACATTTTTAAATTGGGATGTTTGTCTTTCAGTTGTTAGGTTGAAAGATTCCTTTATGTATTCTGGATATTTGACTTTTAAAATTGGATATATGGTTTCCAAATATTTCCTCCCATTATGTTGTCATTAGGTTGTCATTTCATTTTCATGATAAAGTCCTTATATGGCACAAAAGTTTTTAATTTTGATGAGGTCCATTTACCTATTTTTCCTTCTGTTGTTTGTGCTTTGGATGTAAATTTTAAGAATTTTTCCTAGCAAAAGGTTCAGAAGATGCTTTTTACATTTTCTTCTAGTAGTTTGACACTTCTAGCTCTTATATTTAGGTCTTTGATATAGTAGTTGAGTTTTTGTTTATGGTGTGAGGTAGGAGTATCCTTTTTTTTAAAAAAAAATAGAGGCTCAGATTTCCCAGCATCATTTGTTAAAGAGACTATTTTATCCCAAGTGAGTGGTCTTTGCCACTTTGTCAAAAATCAGTTGGCTGTAAATTTGAAAGTTGATTTCTGAGCTCTCAACTTTATTCCATTGGTCTATATATCTGTCCATATTCCAATACCATGCTGTTTTAATTACTGGGTTTTGTGATAAGTTTTAAGATGAGGAAGGGTGATTCCTCCAAATTCATTATCTTTTTCAAGATGGCTTTGGATATTTGGGGCCCCTTTCCCTTCCATATAAATTTAACGATTGGCTTTTCCATTTCTACAAAGAAGGTTGTTGTAAATTTGATTGGGATTGTGTTGAATCTATAAATTGCTTGGGGTTGCATGAACATTTTAATAATATTTAGTCTTCCAATCCATGAAAACAGAATGTCCTTTTATCTATTTACATCTTCTTTGATTTCTTTTAGCAATGTCATGTAAATATCTGTGTAAAATTCCTTTACATCTTTGCTTAGATTTATTCTTTTATTGCTATTATGAGTGGAATTCTCTTCTAAAATTTTATTAATATTACTAATTACTACTGTATTGAAACAGTACTGATTTTAAGCTGTTGATATGGTACCCTGCTATTTTGTTGAATTTATTAGCTCTAGGAGCCTTGTTATGAATTTTGCAGGATTTTCTGTACATAGGATCATATCATCTGTATATAGGGAAAATTTTACTTCTTCCTTCCCAACTTGGATGTGTTTTATCTCTTTTTCTTGGCTAATTAATGAATTACTCTGGAAAGAACATCCATTATAATATTGCATAACAGTGGGCATGCTTGTCTTGTTCGTAGTCTTAGAGGGAAAACATTGTTTTTCACAATTAGGTGGGTGTTAGCTGTGGGTTTTTTCATATGTGCTCTTTTTCATGTTTCGGAAGTTGGATCTTTGAGTGGCTGAGATTTATGAGATAATCATGTGTTTTATTTTCTTCACTCTATTAATATGGTATGTTATATCATTTGATTTACTTATGTTGAATCACCTTTGCATACCTGGGATAAACTCCATTTGATCATTGTGTGTAATTCTATTAATGTGCTGTTTGATTTGGTTCTCTAATATTTGTGGAGGATTTCTACATCTATGTTTATAAAGATATTGGTCTGCAGTTTTTTTTTTTTTTCTTATGATACCTTTACATGGTATATTAGTCTGTGAAAGAAGTGCTGATGCAAAGTACAGAAATCTGTTGGCTTTTATTAAGGGTATTTATTTGGGGTAAAAGTTTACAGTTACACTGCCATGGAAAGTCCAATTCAAGGTGCCATAAGAGGAACCTTCTCATTAAAGTCAGAAGCCATGTTTTGAAGCAAAATGGTGGCCAATCTCTGCTTGGTGTCTCTTTCCTGGGCTTCCTCTTCTTCTTAGGCCCTGTGGGGGTTAACTGCCTTACTTTGTATTACTTCCCTCCAAATGGATCATCTCTTTTTAGGGTCCAGGTTAAAAAAACGACAGAGCCCTATCATGCTTTGCTTTGAAAAAACTCTAAGAACAACTTTTGAAAAATGTTGTAAGAACCTAAAAAGTTTTAAACAAAATTTGGCATTGCATATATATCTTTTTCTCCTCTAATCTCATACAAAAAATAAATTCCCTTTATTTATTGAGTGTGCTATTCACAGGATTGGAAAAAGTTGGAGGATATTTAAATTGGTTGAATTTTTTTGGAAAAATGATATGGGATACATAGGGGCAGATTTAGAGATATACCTATTCTTGGTCTTTTATTTCCTTATACAGACTTTCCAAAATGTGGTGCAAACTATAAACTCTAATTTAAATTATAGACCATGGTTAGTAGCAATGCTTCAATATGTGTCTATCAGTTGTAACAAATATACCACACTAATGAAAGATGCTGTTAATGGGGGAAAGTGGGAGAGGCAGAGGGGATGGGTTATATGGGAATCCTCTTTATTTTTTCTGTAACATTTATGTAATCAAAACTTCTTTAAAAGTAAAAACATAAATATATAAATTTAAAAATAAATGACAGAGCTCTCTTTCTTCTGGTGTCTTCTTGAGTAAGTGTCCATTTATATCAGCCCACCAAAGGAGTGGGGACTCAAACTGAGTCACACCTTACTGATGTGGTCAAATCAAAAGCCTTAAATTAATTTTCTCAAGTAAACTTAAATCCTTTGAACTTCATATAATCTAATGGCTTCTCTCCCAGAGGAACAAATTAGTTTACACACGTAAACTTTCTCTTTTTGGGATTCATAAAATAATCTCAAACTGCCACGTATGGCTTTGCTAATAGGGTGATATTGGCCTGATAAAATATCTTAAGAAGTGTTTCTACCTGTTCAATTATTTGGAAGAAATTGAGCAAGATTGGTGTTAATTATTCATTGAATGTATGACTAAATTTAACAGTGTACCTTTTGCTGGGGAAATCACAAACACACCGTGTGGCCATCTCCCAGTCCTTGCATACACCCGTTCCTTTTCTATTGTGTATAGATGTTTCAATGTGTTCTCATTCTGCATCCAGAGGGAGCTTTAGGTCTAATGTAACCTATTGACCATATCTTAAGTTCAAAATATGGAATAAGCAAATTCTTGCTGCTTATTGGGGTAAGATCTCTCCATGGCATGCCTCTTCTCCCTAGAGTGCAAAAATAGCCACTCTTGGGCAGCACTGTAATCTCTCCTCTCTGACATGAAGTGAGGCAAGATGAGCTTCCATCTACAGACCTTGACATGATCAATTGTCCTCCTTGTGGGATTAGCTCAAATGGGTCTCTTCTCCCACTCTTTTGGACATTTTGTGCTATGTAAATTAGAAAGAGGTCATTTGTTAAGAATGTCTGTTGTACCTGTTCCTGAGTTCTCATGATATAGTGTATAGCAACTCATTCCACAGAATTATGGCACAGCTAGTAAGATGCACAGGGAACTGTGCCGTAAGATGCTTTTTGTCCATTCTTTTTTTTTTTTTTTTCACCGGGAGGTACCGGGGATCGAACCCCAGTCTCTCCATATGGTAGACGGACGCCGAACCTTTTGAGCCACATCTGTTTCCCTTTGTCCATTCTTTTAATTGCTTTTTAGTAATCCTTGCACAGGAGCATCTTGGGCAGCACAAGATGCATAGCTTTTTGGATTAAACTGGAAGATGACTCCTCCCTCAGGTAGAGGTAGAAACCTGAATTTAGGATACTTAAGATGTATGAAGGAAGAGCAGTAATAAGTGAGACTATGAATGTTTGGGAGTTGGCTAGCTTGTTCCACATTGACAATAAACAGGTTGGGAAACCACTGCACAGCACACGCTTTCCTGGTACACTGCTTTTTATATCTGTTCTCATTCTGGAACTAGGCATACCTGCAATCACATCACCCAGGCTGATCTTAACATTAGAATGAGGCCAATAAGTATTATGGAGACTACTATACCTGAAGCTGGGGTAAATCAGGGATGAAAAGAAATGTATGCACTTTTATGGAAAAGACATGAAATATGAAAGATAGGCATGGAGAGAAGCCTGAACAGGATATTTTCTTGTGGCTGTTCAGATTTATGAGGAAAATGCCACTACCACCCTGATTAACCAGGCTGAACAGAGGAATCTTGGTTGTCTTATGTCCCACTCCTTCCTCCAAAAAACTTTTAGTCAGTTGAAGTCAAGGGAGGAGAGGTTGAGAGTTGGATAGGACTAGGTAAGAGTGTAGCCTTAAGGTTCCATGATATGTTCCCTAATCACAACAAATTCTGCCAATGATTATTAGGCAAATGATGAACAAGTAACCCCAAGTTCCCTTCTCCTTGCCACATTGTCCAATATTGACAATACTGTTGCCTTGGTGGGGAAAATAACACTGCTGGATTCGTAAAGGACATTCTATCTGAAGGTGTCCTCTGCTTCACCATTGATACCTATGATAATCCAGTGTGGCCAGTGAGGCAGGCAAATGGATATTGGCTGAATATACACCATCAGTACTTAAATGCAGAAGTGCCCCTTTTAGGATATATGGTCCCAGACATTGTGATGCTCATGGAAGCCATAATGGCCTCCAATGTTTTTCAGTATGTGTTGTTTGACCAGGTGAAGGCATTTTTTCTCCATCCCACTGCAAGAGGAAGACCAGGATTAATTTGCTTTCCATTGTCACGGCTTACAGCTTACCTTCACTGAAAAGGTGTATTAAAAATCCCCCACTCTCTGCTACTAATGGATAGGACAGGATTTGAGTAAACCACGTGTACCCAGAGGACCCCATGTGTTCCATGATATTGATGACACCATGTTGGTAGGCCAGAGCAAGAAACAAACTGCTAAGTATGGCACACGTTGTTAACTGTATGTTGAAAGTCCAACTGAGCCATAAATCCTGACAAGATACAAGTCCCAGGCTAGCAGGTCACCTTCATCGGTAGTTGTGCTGGATAGGTTAATGTGTTAACTTGTCCAGGTAATGTTATCCAGTTGTTTGGTCAAGAAAGCACTGGACTAATTGTAATGCAAAGGCATTTCATGGACTTTAATCATCAGTGATTTGACTGCATATATGGCTGATTACATCCAATATTAAATGAAATTATCATCCGCAATGAGTGATGGTTCATTCAAGGAGTTGAAGGTTTTAAAAGAGAAGTGATTTCAGCATTCAAAGTGAGAGATTCCATCTCTATTTCAGAGAGCCAGAGCCTCCTGAGGAACTTATTGAGGACCTTTTTAGAATCCCAGACTTCCAGCCACCCCTAAAGAATTTGGGCTTGTGCATCCCTATAGTCACATGAGACAATATGATAAAATCTGATACATTTATAAATGTCACCTGTCAGTTCTGTATCCCTAGATAACCCAAACTAATACAGCTTGATATCAGGTGTGGTTCTGGAGAAACAGGATATTATTCTGAATTGGTTCTGGGATTCTTGCAATTGGCACTCTACTCTGATTAGATTCAAGGGCAGTAAGGTCTCTTATTCCAATAATTAAAGACCACTAATAATCCATGGCAAGAGTTGGAAATAGAAATTCACAAAATATCAGCACTAGATATAACTACATCCAAGCTTATAAGAGGCAAGACTCAGGGTTAGTATGTTTTTAACACTTTAACATAGTTTTGTGGAGTTAAAAGGTACAACAATGTTGGCTGGCTGTTCCTAAGTATGCTGGATACAGTTGCCAAAGAAAGATTATGAGCTGAAGGCTTCAAATTTGCAAAATGACTGCTGTATGAATGATGTGAACGTTTCTATGTGTGCCCTGGAAGAAAATCTTGTTTCATCCAGCCAAAGAATTGTGATCTTTGAAAATTAGACCCAGTGTCTCATTGTGTGAGTAGCAGAGTTACAATGGAGATTAAAATCTCAACCTTGCAGGGAGTCTGCTGTTAAAGTGAAGGCATTGATTGGAAAGGAGTGGAATCCTGTGGATTGGAATAGATAAATATGGTTTGATGATGATGGCAATGGGGACACTGAAATCCTAAATCTTGCTGAGACTTTACTAAATGAAATTATAATGATCTGCCCTGAGAAGAGAGCCAAACATCCTCCTCCCCACTCTGAGGAGATGACCACCCAACCTCCAGTCTGCCCAAAGGAGTCAGATAACAGAAATCAAGCCTGCCCCAAGGAGTCTTCCATCAAACTCTGACCTGAAGAGATTAATCCTGTCTCACCAAATGAAATTGCAACAGAATTTGCTGAGGTAATTGGTTTGCAAGGCACTTCTAAAATGTCTCCTTACCCACCCCCACCACCATCTTTCCTTCCAGAACTAGAAGAAGACCCCTAAGATGAAGTACAAAGTGTGACCCATGAAGAAGTACACTATACTCCAAAAAAACTTCATAGCTTTTCAAATTTATATAGAGAGAAATGAGGGGAACATGTGTCAAAAGACTATTAATGGTATGAGATAATGGTGGAAGGATTATAAAGTTGGAACAGACTGAATTTATTGATATGGACACACTGAACAGAGATTCTAGATTCAGTATTGTAGCTAGGGGGATTAGAAAGTGCTCTAACACTTTGTTCAAGTCGTTGGTTGAAACATGTACTAAAAGATGGCTGATTTTGCCTGACGTTGAGATGGCAGAATTTCCCTTTGACCAGGGTAACAGTGCATTGAGCAAAATGAAATAATCAAATAGTTCAGGGATTATTAGACACTGGCTCAGTAGTGGCAATGATTCAAGGAGCCCCAAAACATTACCAGTCAGAATAGGGGCATATAGAAGTCAGGTGATCAATGGAACATTAGCTCAGGTCTGTTTCACAGAGGGCCCAGTAGGTCTCTGGACCCATTTTGTGGTTATTTTCCCTGTAACAGAATGCATACTTGGAAGAAACATATGCAGCAACTGGCAGAATCTCCACATTGTTTTCCTGACTTATGGGGTGACAGCTATTGTGGTAGGAAAGGCCATATGGAAGCCACTGGAACTGTCCTTACCTAGCAAAATAGTAAATCAAAAGCAATACAGGATTCCTGTATGGTTTGCAGAGATTAGTGCCACCATCAAGGACATATTCATATTCCCATTCAACTCTCCTATTTGGCTTGTGGAGAAAACAAGTGGATCTTGGGGATGAGAGTGGATTATTTTAAACTTAATCAGGCAGTAATTACAAATGTAGCTGCTATTCCATTTGTTGTATCATTGCTTGAGCAAATCAACACATCCATTGGTACCAGGTATGCAGCTATTGATCTACCAAATAATTTTTTATCAATTGCCAATATTAATGACACCTAGAAACAGTTTGTTTACATTTGGGAAGGCCAGCAATATGTCTTCACTGTCCTACCTCAGGAGTATACCATCTCTCCTTCACTATGTCATAATATTGTCCACAGAGACCTTGGTCTTCTCTCCCTCCCACAAGCCATCACACTAGTCCATTGTATTTTAATTGGACCTAGGGAGCAAGAAGTAGCAATTACTCAAGACTTATTGGTAAGGTATTTGTGTGAGAGAGGATGGGAGATAAATCCAACAAAATTACACCTTGGTGAAATTTCTAGGTGTCCAGTGCTGTGGGGTATGATGAGATATCCCTTATAAAGTGAATGATAAGCTTTTGAATCTGGCAAAAGCTCCTATTACCAAAAAAAAAGAGGCAAAATGCTTAGTTGGCCTGTTTGGATTCTGGAGAAAACATACTCTTTATTTGGGTGTGTTACTCTGGCCCATTTACTGAGTGACCAGAAAAGCTGCCAGTTTTGATTGGGTACCAGAAAAAATCAGAGGCTTTACAACAGGTCCAGGCTGTAGTACAAGATGCCCTGCCATTTGGTCTATATAAGCCAGCAGATCCAGTGGTGCTGAAAGTGTCAGTGGCAAATAGAGATGTCATCTAGAGACTTTGGCAGGCCCCTACAGGAGAATCACAATGCAGTCCCATAGGATTTTGGAGCAAATACCTGCTACTGGGAATTAGTTGAGACTGAAAGCTTAGCCATAGGCCATCAAGTTACCATGAGACCTGAGTTTCCTACCATAAGCTGGGTAAAGTCTGACTCACCAAACCATAAAGTTGGGCATATAGAGTAGCACTCCTTCATAAAGTGGAAGTTATATATATGATATAGAGCTTGAGTGGGTCCTGAAGGCACAGGTAAGTTACATGAGGAAGTTTTCTAATTACCCAAGGCCACCACTCCTGCCACATTAGGTTATCTTTCCCAGTCAACAACTATGACCTCTTGGGAAGTCCTTTACAATCAGTTGACCAAGGAAAAGAAAACTCAGTCTTGCTTTACAGATGGTTCTGCACAATATGCAGACAGTAGCAGCATTCCAGTCCCATTCTGGAACATCCTTGAAGGACAGAGATGAGGGGAAACCTTCCCAGTGTGCAGAACTTCAAGTAGTGCACCTGGTTATTAATCTTGCTTGGAAGGAGGAATGACTAGAGGTGTATTTATACATTGATACATGGGCATTTGCCAATGGTTTGGACATATGGTCAGGGACGTGGATAGAACAGGTTTTAAAAACATTGGTGATAGGCAATGGTTCTCAGAGACTGCTCACTTTCCTCAGTTCAGATCAGTGAGGTCATATACTGTTCATCCTTCAGTGCCTGGCTTGCTTTACTCAACATAAGGTATTCAAGATCCATCCACGTTATTCCATGTGTTAGCACTTTGTTCCTTCTTACAGCAGAGTAATATTCCATTTTATGTATGTAACACATTTTGCTTATCCATTCGTCTGTTGATGGGCACCAGGGCTGATTCCAACTTTTGGCAATGGTGAACAATGCCGCTATGAACATTGGTGTGCATATATCTGTTTGTGTCTTTGCTTTCAGTTCTTCTGGGTATATACCCAGCAGTGGAATTGCTGGATCATATGGAAGATCTATTGTTAGTTTTCTAAGGAACCGCCAAACTATCCCCCACAGTGGCTGGACCATACCACAGTCCCACCAGCAGTGGATGAGGGTTCCTATTCCTCCACATCCTCTCCAACATTTAGTGTCTCCTGTTTTTTTAATAGCTGCCATTCTGATGGGTGTAAGATGGTATCTCATTGTAGTTTTGATTTGCATTTCCGATAGCAAGCAATGTTGAGCATTTTTTCATGTGCTTTTTAGCCATTTGTATTTCTTCCTTGGAGAAGTGTCTTTTCAGGTCACTTGCCCATTTTTTAAATGGGTTGTTTGTCCTTTTATTTTCAAGGCATAGGATTTCTTTATATATGCAGGATATTAGGCTCCTATCAAGAGCAGGCTTTGAGCCATCACCCATATGGACATAATCTATGGTAAAGGGATAGAGTGTGGTTGCATGTTGGGGAATGGGGCAGATGAGTGGTGGTGTTCCTGTGTTTGGTGGTGCAGCACTGGCGGGTGGGTGGATTAGGAAGGGCAGGTTCAAATTCCCAGGGCATGTAACTGTGAATCTTGATATTCCATGAGTCGGGATCGGGTGGTATCATGGGCCCTGGGGGACTGGGGGGAAGGGAACAGTAAAGATCTAATGAGGTGTTTGGAGGTCATAGGGAAGGTTTTTCATTACCTTACAGTAATGGACACAGGACATGGTAAATATCATCAAAAGTATTAAACTGTATCATCTAAATTGTAAACTATACTGTAAATCATTGACAATGTTTAGTTGCTATATTTTGCTATCTGTATAACACTTATAACAATGCTAACATCCAAAAAAAAAGGGGGGGGGTTAATATGGGGTGGGGACGGGGGCGTGGTTTGGTATCTGGGAGTCTCCGGTACTTCGTGTGTGAATTTGCTGTGACCTAAAACTTCTTTGAAAATTAAATGAAAAATTGGGAGACAATGGGGATTGAGAGGGGGAAGGTGTCATGGCACACTGGACATCTGATAACACAGTGATAAAAGAAAGGAAAAAAAAGAAAAGAGAAAGGAAAGGAAAAAAAAAGAATAAATATATATATATATATATATATATATTTTAAGGCATTTCCTTTGCTTTTTTGCCCATTTTTTTGAATGTCTCAATCAGCTAATTATATTTTGCTTTGTTTTGTTTTTTTGTTTGATTATATTTTTTTCTTGTTTTTTTTCCCTCTCTCTCTCTCTTTTTTTTTTCCCCTGAGTTTCCTTATGTTTGTCTCTTGCATGTAAGCTTAACATAGTTGTTTCTTTTTCCTAGTAAGTGTATTTGATTATTTCATGGACTACATATTCATGGAGGATTTGGATCACAGAAGGGTTACAATGGGTACTGCAGGGGATTATTGATGGGGGGTGTCTGGGAGGGGGGTTTCATGGGAATTAGTTCATCCGAATATACATGAAAGATATACAAAATCATTCAAAAGATCAAAAGATGGGGCATGGTCACGATGGATGGACAATCACACAATAAATGAGGGAATCTGAATTCCTAGCCTGGAGAGCTCTGCCACAGTCTCCAAGGGAGCAGCAATAGTCCTCTGAGTGCAGGGACAGTGTCTGTCAAAAGAGGATGACCCACTGATGTGTTCTTTTTATTGATGACTACCCTTGTGAGTCTTTGCTCTTGTAACTGAGACTTAGCCTACAGTTGTAGGGTGCCTAAGGGTTGCCACCTGAGAGCCTCCTTGTTGCTCAAATGTGGCCTCTCTCTAAGCCAAACTCAGCATATGATTGCATTACCTTCCCCCCAATGTGGGACATGACTCCCAGGGATGAGCCTTCCTGGCAACGGGGGATTAATACCAAGTGCCAACTGGCAACCCAACTGGAAAAAGACCTTGAATTAAAGGGGGAAAGGGTAAAGACAAATGAGTTCAAGTGGCTAAGAGACTTCAAAGAGAGTCGGGAGGTCATCCCAGAGGTAACTCTTACGCACACCTCAGTAGGAGCTCATAGAACATCTAAGTGCCTATCACCCCACACAGAGGGGCTCCTGAGAACTCTGGAGACACCCAGGTCCTATATAAGGGGGGATAGCCCCAGAGACTGATGCCTTACCAGTGGGCTCTATTTTGGAATCTGTGCTCCTGAGAGTGACAGAATTGGACTGAAATAAGTCCTTCCTGCACATGGTTCATCAGTCCCTTCTATTCAAACCTATATGTGATGCTGAAGTTTTTAGGTATACTTCCAGAGACTGGAGCCTCTGACCTACCTATGTGCCAGGTGTGCGTGGAATCTTGGTGGAGTTGCAACTCCTACCCTACAGCTCAATGGACTCATCCAAGTCACCTGGCGAGGAGACAACGATGGGTAATGGCCATCCCAGGAAACGGAGAGGGCCTGCATCTGCAGGCAGGATCATCCCACCCACCATATCCATGGGATATAAGCCCTCTCTCACTTGGAGATGGAATGGACATCACCATCCCATTCCCCTCAGGATTGGGGGAAGAACTATGGACTAGAGTGGACTTGATGGTATTGTATTGTACACATATGGTGATTCTAGCAATGGAAGAAATTATAACAATGAGGTGGAGCCAGTGGCCACTTGACACTTTGGGGGCAGGGAGGGGATGAGCAGTTGAAATACAGGGGCTTTTTTGGGATTTGGAGGTTTTCCTAAGTACCGTTGTGGCAATGGATGTAGGCCATTTTAAATCAGCACACACCACTCAGAACTGTGTGGGAGATAGTGTGGTCTGTGATGTGAACTGTGGTCTATGGTTCGTGGCAAGGCCCCAGGATGTGTAAGTCCATTGAGGGTGGTGGGCCACACTTGTGGGAGATGTTTGTGTGGGATGTGGTGGGAAGTGTGGGAAGTGGGCAATATGGGAATCCCAGTGGTTTCCGTGTAATATTTTAGGTAATCTAAGCACCTCTTAAAATATATTTATATATACATAAATAACATTTTTGTAAGCAAATGCACATATATGCATATATATTTATGTATCATTTTACAAATATTGGTATGTATTGTGAAAATTTTTATTTTTACCCATAATAAAAAATAAATAAATTAAAAATAAAATAAAATAATATAAAAACATTGGTGACAAAGACACTTGGGGAAGAAGTATGTTATTAGATGAGTAGACAAAACCATGATAATATTTGTGTCCCATGTGTATGCTCACCAGAGGATGACTTTAGCAGAAAAGATTTTAATAATCAAATGGCTAAGATGATTCATTTTGTGGATATTAGTCAGTCTCTTTCCCCAGCCATTCATGAACAAAGTGGCCATGGTGATAAGGATGGAGGGTATGCATGGGCTGAGCAACATAGACTTCCCCTCACCATATCCAATCTTGCTACAGTGAATGCTGAGTGCTCAGTTTGCCAGTGGCAGAGACCCCTGCTAGCAGCAGAGACCCACACTCAGCCTCAGATATGGTACAGTTCCTCAACATGATCAGCCTCCCACCTGGTGGCAGGTTGATTACATTCAACAACTTCCATGATGGACAGGACAGTGATTTCTTCTAACAGGAATAAATATATACTCCAGATGTCGGGTTGCCTTTCCTGAATACAATGTTTCTTTCAAATAAATCCATGGAATTATCAAATGTCTTATCCATTGCCATAGTATTTCACATGGCATTGCATCTGATAAAGAAACCTACTTCACATGAAATGATGTGTGGAAATGTGTGCATGTTCATGGAATTCACTGGTCTTACAATGTTCCCCATCATTTTGAAATGTCTGGATTGATAGAACAGTGAAATGGCCTTTTGAAGACTTAAGTACAGTGCCAAACAGGTGGCATTATTTTGCAGGGTTTAGGCAAGATTCTCCAGGAGACTGTGTATGTTTTAAATCAGTGTCTATTCTATGGTGTTCTATCTCCCATAGCCAGTATTCATGGGTCTAGGAAACAAGAGGTGGAATTGGGGAGGCACCATACATCATTATGCCTAGTTTTTGCTTCCTGTCCATGGGACCTTCAGCTCTGTTGGTCTACAGATCTTAGTTCCCAAAGGAGGATTACTTCCACTAGGAAACACAACAGTGATTCCATTGAACTGGAAGTTTAGACTGCCACCTGGTTACTTTGGGCTCCTCATGACTCTGAACCAACTTCCAAAAAAGGAATTCTTGCATGGGCTTGGTAGATTGATCCTGACTATCAAGGGAAACTAGGAATGAAACTACACAAAGAAATTAAAGAAGTACTTCCCTGGAATACAAGAGATCTCCTAGGACATCTTTTAGTACTACCATGTTGGGTTATTAAAGTCTGTGGAAAATTGCATCAACCCAATCCTTGCAGGACTAACAATGGCCCAGAATACTCAGGAATGAAGGTTTAATTCACTCCACTAGACAATGAACCATGGCCAATTGAGATGCTTGCTGAGGGTAAAGGAAATATAGAAAGAGTAGTGGAAGAAAGTAGTGATAAATATGAACTTCAACTACATGACTAGTTACAGAAATGAGGATTACAGTGGCCATGAATATTTCTTCCTTGTATTGTTAGGAGTATGTTTATATATATATATATATCTTTGTTTTCTTCCATATTCTTTCCCCTTATCATACGACATAAATTATATTAGTTTCATTTTGTGGTATTTAAGGATTCCAAGTTTAAGAGTGCATATTACCCAAAAACTTGCACTCTATTATGGAGGGACTTAGTGTGTTTCTGATATTGTTAGACAAAAATATATATATATATATATATATATATATATATATATATATATATATATATATAGAGAGAGAGAGAGAGAGAGAGAGAGAGAGAATTTCTATCTCTCCTTCAGGCAGCCATCATCTTCTAGGGAATTCACTGGAGACGTTCATGGCTTGCGGACTATCATATAGAAATTGGACTTGTGCATTCCCATGGTCATATAAGACAATTTGATAAAATCTCATATTATTTATAGATATCTCCTTTGAGTTTTGTTTCTCTAGGAACTCTTACTAATACAGCAGCATGTGGGCTAGAGACGCACATCAGTTCCCTCTCTCATTATGGGACAAATTACAATCTCTAACATCACCCACCTCCAAAAAAGAGGCACAGTATTTGATGGGGTTATATGCATATTGGCCTCATCTTGGTATCCTCCTGGAATTCCTATATCAGGTAACATGAAAAGTAGGTATTTTCCACTGGAGAATGGAGGAAGAGAAGTCCCCACAAGAGTTAAAAGTGGCTTTTTTTCCTTTAGAGCCTGGAACTACATTTGAGCTATAAGTTTCTCCCTCCCAGACCCACACCAACAAGTCCCTCTGGGAGAAGGAGGGAAAAAGAGGAATGCACACATTCCTGGAAATTTGGTTAAAGATGTTCCCAGACACAGCCCAGCATTACCCCCCTTTCAAGGGGCAACTTCTGTATGCTATTGGGCATTGATAGAAATGAAAAGCATCACCAAGAGCTCCCAGGTCCTGCTGAGGCCAGAAATCCCCATCATGTCTCAGGTCCTGGCTAACAGACATTATCCTGCCTGGTAATCATGCAGTGCCCAACAGTAGAGTATCATCACATGGATGTGGTGCATTCAGGATCACCCTTTCCCAGATTTGCAGGGAGTGACACACCTGAATGAGTGAATGGTGAAAAAAATCCAAACATAATAATCCTGTTGCAACACCAGATGAAGGCACTTCCCTCTCTTCAATAGCACCCTGGGGACACTGGCTTAAAGAAGTCCCACCAGATGCTCAGTGCTGGTTCAATGATGGATCAGCAAATATTAAGTCTCTGTTCTCTTGCCTTTGTAGTAGTCCTCTCAGACCCAAGCACACCTATGTATTCATTTACTGAATTGTGGGCCCTGATCAATGGCTTAGCAGTTTGATCAGGTTTATTGAAAGAATGCAACTGGAGAATCAAATCCCTGTTTTGAGATAAGGAACTTTGGAAACAATTGGTGGAATGGAAAAGCACCGTCTATGTTTCCCATGTTAATGTACATGGGAAGGACCCATGTCACAATGAACATCATTGGAATGGCCTAGCCGAGAAAGGATGCAGTGAGATACTTTTCTTATCAGCCAAAGCTAGAGTTCATCCTGGGAGAGAGGAAGAGGATGAATCCAGTCTGGAGGATTAGGACTATGAATGACAATGACATCTTTGAAATAACTTAAGTTCCCATGGCTGTTTCTACTACTTGGTGGATCCACCACCAAAATGACCATGGAAATTCTGAAACCATGAAATTATGGGCCCAAGAAGATGGAATATCTCTCTCATTAAAGAGGTTCCATCAACTATTTTCCAAGAGAGATGTTAACTACAAGGCAGAACCCTAAAAAGGACATTTAGGGGCTAATTCCAAAGGGACCACACCAGGCTACACATGGCTAGTGGACTATAATGGCCCTTTCTCACCATTCCAAGGTATGACTGCAAGTGAAGCAACAGCCTGATCATATCTTAAACCACAAACCAAGAACAAGCAATTCCAGCTGCTTATCAGGACAGGAGCTTTCAATGGACGGTCCCTTCCCCCCGAGTTGTATATACCTACTTTGGGGCAATACAGGCATCACTTCTCTTTGACATGTAGTGGAGTATGTATAGCTGTCATTCAACATTTATATGAGCAGTTGGCCTCTCTATGGGATGATGAGGTCTCTTGTTCTGCTCTTTTGTAGCTTTTGTGCTATGTAAGTATTAAAGCAGTAATCTGCTGAAAGTTTTTATTGTGCCTGGGCTTTTGTTCCTACAATGAACATTTTAGCAACTGACTCCACACCCATGTGCTCCTGTAATTTTCCCTGTTGGAAAGTTTTTGATTACTGATTCAATCTTCCTACTTATTTGTCTGTTGGGGTCTTCTATTTCTTCTTGAGTCAGAGAAAATGGTTGGGCGTTTCTCAGAATTTATCTATTTCCTCTAAGTTATTAATTTTGTCATTCAGTTGTTCATAGTGTTCTCTTATAATTCCTTTAATTCTGTGCCTTCAGTAGCAATATTCCTCTTTTCATTTCTGATTTAATTTTTTGCACCATCTCTCTTTTAATCTTTATCTCTCTTACTTGTTAATGAACAACTTTTGGTTCATTGATTCTATCATTTTTCTTTTAATCCCTATTTATCACTACTGTAATCTCTAGCATTTCTTTCCCTTTGCTCACATTGGGTTTCATTTGCTCTTTATTTTCTAGATCCTCTATTGGTGAGATAAGGTCTCTTATTTGAGATCTTTATTTTTTAATATGACATTTAGAGTTATAAATTCCCCATGCCAAAAATTTTGGTAAGTAGTGTTTTAATTTTCTTCACCTGAAGATTTTCTTTACTTCTCTTGTGGTTTTTTGTTCGACCCAATTGTTTGTTTGAGCATTGTGTTTAATTTCCAAATATTTTTGAATTTTCCATTTGTTTTAAACTGTGGGAATCTATTAGTTCATGAAAAAAGTCCAAATCAAGGTGTCATTAAGGCAATGCTTTCTTCCTAAAGACTGGCATTCTGGGGCTGGCTTACAGTCATCCTTGGTCTTGGGCTAGTCTGTCATGTGGAAGTGCACATGAAGGCCTCTCCTGGTCTCTCCCTTCTCTTCAGGGTTTTGTTTACCTTCAGCTTTGTTTCCTTTGGCTTTCTCTATTTGAATTTCATTCCTCTTTCAAACTACATCATCAATATGATAAAGACCCAATCTGACTGAGGTGGGCCACACCTTAACTGAAGAAACCTCATCAATATGTCCTATTTTACAATACATTCATACCCACAGGAATGGATTAACTTTAAGAATATGATTTTTTCTGGGGTGCATAGCTCCAAACCACCACAGTACACAACTGTTTTCTTTCAGTACCATATACATTTGTTGCACATTAGATGGTTTTTGTTTGCTTGTTTGTTTTAGGAGGTACTGAGGATTGAACCTAGGACCTCATACATGGGAAGCAGGTGCTCAACCACTTGAGCTACATCCACTTTTCCTCCATGGTTTCTGATGAGAAATCAACATGTAAACTGGTTGGGACTCCTTAGTACATCACATTCACAACTTGATTACTGTGTATCTGGGTGTGTATCTCTTGATTTTATCCTGTTTAGGGTTCATTGGGCTTTGTTTTAGTTTTTTAGCTGCTAAAATACGCACCATACAATGTTTTGGCCTAAAAATAGAAATGTATTGGATGATAATTTGGGGCCAGGAAATGACCAAAATTGGGGTATCAGTGAGGTGTTGATTTCTTCCAGGAGACTGTGGTGTTTTAATGCTAGCTGCTAGTGATCTTTCACCCCTGCTTTTTTCTGTCACAAAGAACTGCACAGGGTGACATCTTCTTTCTTTTCTGTGCTCCACTGACTTCCAGCTTTTAGCTTTTCTCATGACTTCTCTCTGACTGACTTTCACACTGCTTATTAAGGTATCCAGTAATCTGGCTTAAAAAACAACAACAACAACCCTGTGATTATACTGAGAGCTGTTGATTATGTATTTTGGATGGACTATATGGTGTGTAAGTATATATCAATAAAATTGATTTAGAAAAAAAAAAAACATGATTCAGTTGGACTACACCTTACCTAAAGTTACCTCATCAAATGCTCCTATTTACAATGCATTCATTTCCATGGGAATGGGTTAAGTTTAAATACATGTTTTGCTCTGGTACATATTCCAAGGCACTACAGGCTTCTTTGTTAACTTTATTTTTAATGAAGTTTTAGATTACAGAAAAGTTACATAAAAAATATTACCATTTACCCCACCCTGTATTCCTCCCACACTTTCTCCCATTAATTAAAATCTTTCATTTGTGTGGTGCATTTGTTATCATTGATGAACAAATATAGAAACATTGCTAACTATGTTGTATGGTTTACATTATGATTTACACTTTGCACTGTATAATTTTATAGGTTTTGGCAAAATATATAATAGCCTGTATCCATTCTTGCATTATCAAGCAGAACAATCCAATGTCTCCACAATGTCCCATGTTAGGGATATTCTTCCCTCATCCTCCCCTCAGAATGTTTGGTGACCACTATCTTTATATTAGTGTTACAAGTTCTTCTATTACTAGAATAATAATGCCTACTTTAGTCCATGGTTGCATTAACCCCTTATGTTTATTCATTCTTCAATCTTGAGGATTTGAGAATGGTGATGCCCACTCTGCTTTCAACTGAGAGGGGGCTTGGATTCATGATTTTCATCCAATTTTCTGACTATGTATGCCATTATTTATTTGAATATTCTTTTTGCCCCTGTCTCTTTTCTCTCTTTCTTCTCTACTGGGACTCCCACAAAGTGTATATTGGTACATTTAATGATGTCCCATGCACCTATTAAGTTCTTTTCATGCTTTTTTAAAATTATTTTTTCTTTCTTTTCCTCCCTCGTAATTTTTCAATTCTCTTGTCTTTGAGATCATTGATTCTTCTTCTGCCAGCTTTTATCTGCTATTTCTATCATGTAATAATTTTTTATTTTGGTTACTGTAGTTTTCAACTTAAGTATTTCTGTTTGACTCCTACTTAAAAGGTTATATTTTCTGAAAATCTCATATTGCTCATACATTATTTTCCTAATATATTTTATTTTATTTTCTGTGCTTTTTTCTTTGCCTCCTTGAGCATACAAAGGAACATTTTAAAAATTCTTTGTCTGGTATATATAAAATCTGTCTTCTGCATTGATGATTTCTGTATTTTTATCTTCTTTCTTTTAATGTGTCATTTTCTGTTTTGTTGTCTTATTATTTTTGTTGTTTTTTGTACATTTTAATAATTCAAAGTATTAATTCTGTGGTATTTTTAATGCTCTGCCAATTAAGAACTTGCACTTTATAAAGCAGAAAAAAATCAAGAAGCTCAGCCTGAGCTGAATATGAAATGTAGGGTCTTCTCTGTCTTTACTGAGCCTGCACCTTTCTTGGACTTGTGCTTCTGCATGACCCTAGGGATTCCCCCATTAATAGGAATTACTTATGTGCCCTTTACATCCTTTGAAATACTCCCTTCTTGGATACTCTGTTGTATGAATTAAAGCAAGTGATCCTTTGCCCCAGGTCATTTTGACTTGTTTGACTCTTACATTGCTTTAGCTCTCAGCAAGTTGTTTCTGCCTGAATGGCAAGTACTGGGAGGGCAAGACACAGAAACATTTCCAGGTTCAGGCTTTCAGGATGCTATCCAAAATATTGGTAGGGGCATACAGGCACCCCAATATGCACATAGGTGTTACTCTCTTCTTTCTGAAATAGGACCAGGGAATCACACCGAGATTGTGGGCTGGGTCCCCATTATGCCAAGAAAGGGAAATGGGTGGGCAGCAAGGTCTCCAGAAGCTTTCAATGTTGTATTTAAAAATGTGTTTTCTTTATTCAGCATTCTTCCAGTTACTGTAACCCTTTAATTGTTTTATGGAGTTTTGAGGAAAATGATTCCACCAAATTTTACTAGTTAAAAGATTCTGTGGAGGAATAACACCCTGGAACATCTTACCCCACCTAATTGATTAATATTTTTTAAACGAATCCAGGAAAAAAATCAGGAATGTTTCCTTTATAATCCAAAGGAATTTAGAGTCTGGTTCTCAGAAATCATGGCACAGAGGTCATGTGTGAGTTGGTAGAGCAAAATGCTCTCAGAAACTAAATTCCTAATGTGGCACTGAAAAGCTAGAAACATCTCTCATTGTTAGGATTTTTCAGAAAAACCAAGAAATATTCCATAAATTTAATGGCTATCTTGATGCAAAGTACTTGGGACTCTGGCGCTGATTCTTTTTATACTGTGTCTAGACACACACAGAAAAGACAAATGGCCAACTATTAAAGAAAGAGATCCGTTTTGATGGTTGATTGCAGTAGGTAATCAAATAAAGATAGGTTTCCACTTTCTTACTCTACAGTGGCTGTAACAGCAGCTCTACCCTTCTATTCTCTCATTAGTGAATAAGTCTTTCATCAAAATTTTATTGAAGTTTTATTGAAGCATATCATTCTTATATGAACATACATAAACAATGAATGTATAGTAAAATTTGTGAATTTACAAAATAAAAGGTATCAGACTCATCACCCCACAACCAAAACCTTGCATTTTTGTGAAATATTTGCTATGAACTATAGAAGAACATCATTAAAATATTTACATGTGTAGTAATATTTAGCCCATAGCTTACATTTGGTGCATTTTCCCCTAATCCATCCAATAATTTTTTAAAAACCCTAATTAGGAATACATATTTGCTATCATTCAGGACAAAACATTCTCATAGTTGTCCTTTTAGCCACATTGCATCATCATCATCCATCACTGGATTCCCCCTGTTATACAGTCTCATGCTTTGTACAATCCATTCAAAGTGTACACTCAGTGACTTTCATTTTTATCACAAACTTGTGATGTCATCACCTAATTCAATTTTAGAACATTTTCATTACTTTAAAAGGAAAAAAAAAAAACCCATACCCCTTTATATCAGCTATTGTTGTCCCTTAGTACTGAAAAAATATCTTCTTGCCATTGCTGCAAAATATTGCAATATTAATGGTAGCTATCATCCATAAGTTAAATTAGTTGTAATTTTCCCATATATCTCTATATTCTTAATATTCTGTAAAAGAAGAGCAATTATATTTATACTATTAACCAGTCTTCATGCACCACCAAAATCACTATGTTATACATCCTAGTTTATTCTCTAATTTCCTTTCATTTGACAGTTATATCCACATACTAATCCTGTCAGCCACAATCTCATTTACAAATAAGTATGATTAGTTATACTCATTATAATGTGTTACTTGGAACTCTATTCCTTTTCATACTTTTACAAACTTTGTTAATAATGATATGTACATTAGGCATCATCTCCCATTCTCAACTCACCTTCTCTTTCTTAGTAACCTATACTCTAGAGTTTACCTCCATAAGTTTATGCATAAAACTTATTTCATATTAGTGAAATGATACAGTAGTTGTCATTTTTTGTTTAGCTTATTTCACTCAGCATAATATCCTCTAGGTTCATCCATGTTATCATATGCATCCAAATTTCATTTCTTACAGTTGAATAGTATTCCATTGTGTGTATATCTCACATTTTGTTTATCCATTCATCCATTGGTGGACACTTGGACTGGTTCCATATTTTAGCAATTGTGAAGAGTGCTGCTATGAACATTGGTGTGCAAATGTCAGTTCACATCCTTGTTTTCATTTCTTCTGATTATATCCTTAATAACAGGATTGCTGCATGATAAGGATGTTCTATATTCAACTTCTTTGGGTATTGCCAAATTTTCTTCCACAAATGCTGCACCATTCCACATTCTCACCAACATAGAAGGAGTTTTTCTGTTCCTCCACATCTTTCCAGCACTTGCATGTTTTCTGTTTTTTTTTTTT
>JAKSZT010024918.1:451109-495094 GCA_026826555.1 Tolypeutes matacus | reverse complement strand
AGAGAGAGAGAGAGAGAGAGAGAGAGAGAGAGAGAGAGAGAGAGAGAAAGAGAACTTGGAAGAATCTGAAATCAGGGAATCCCAGAAAAAAATTGAGAAATGAGCAGATGTCGACATGCTCCTTTTATAAGAAGAGAAGCCAAAAATCTCCAGCAGTCAGTTTACAGGAAGAAAACATTTCCTTGGTAAATGTCTTGATTTGGACTTTTTCCCATCCTCAAAGCAGTAAGATAAATTCCCATTGTTTAAGCAAACCATTTCATGGTAGTTTCTTTAAACAGCCTAGGAAATGAAAACAATTTTTAAGAATAATTTCCACTGAATGTTCATGATGTGCTTAGGTAGCTCTCTCATTTGTAAACATTTGTAGATTAGGGACTATGTATAAATTTATGTATTTCCCAAGCTAAGCATTTTTCCAGAAACTTACTTGGCAATTTTTAAATGAGTACAGATACATTAATTAATGAATGAAAGTATAGTTGAGTAATTTTTGTCTTCAAAACAAATTACAGTGAAAAATGACATTGACTACAGTATGGAAAGCTGAATTACAAATTCCTGCTTTGGATTGTTTTATATCAGGATAATATTTTCATTGGTCTTGAGTTTCAGGTTTCTTTGTATCAAACATCAAATATAACAGAATGATCACCTATGCTTTTTTCCTCCTTTTTGTGAATTTAAATTGCTTAAATCTGGAGGTGAAAAAAATCCAGTCTCTTTCTCTATCCCAGTAATTGTGCCCAGTCTCCATAATTGGATACTTGTGGAGAGTGATTCAGGTGGTCTAGGTTAGTGAGCCAGACACAGGAAGGTGTGGGTGAGGGGGTGAAGACCATACTTAACTGTTGACCAGGTGGTTGGGTTTGGCTGAGCATGTGGACAGTGTGAAAGTGATTTCCTTTTGAGGGTAAATTTTTTATTTTATGCCTGGTGAATTCACTCTTTTTACAAATGTGTTTGTTGTTATTTTATTTTTTATTTTTAAAAATGTTTTGTATCAGTCTTAAATGTTACTCCCTTAACACAAGATAATAACTACAATAACTAAAGCTCCATTTTAGTTCATTGTAATCCTATCCCCTTCATTTTTTATCATTCCTCAATCTTGAGGGATTTGGGATGATATCTGCTCTGGCTGATTCAGGTTAAGTAAGGACTTAAATAATATGGGGGAGAGGAAAGGAGTAGTTTGCTTGCAATAGGAGTCACTCCTTTTACTTGGGATGGCATTTGTCCATCATCATACTTTTGTTACTTGCAAAGGGAAAAGCCAAAGTACTGGAGAATAGGAGTTGTCCACAACTCTGTTGGGGTTCAAGGCATACCTGGCATATGCATAGTCTGTGGATTTAAGTCTCTGAGAAATATATTTATCAGGTAAATTGGAAATTATAGGTTCAAATAAAAGTAGTATAAGAATCATGATTAGGGTCTTATAAATTAACATAAGTATATTATATTCAGGAAATAGATTTTCATGTATTCCCAGATAAAGTTAACCAAGTGAATGTTGATTTCATAAGCTGATGTGGCTTGCTTATGGTGTATGGATGTCCCTAGAGCCCTCAGGAACACTTTCATTTGAGAATTTGTTTA
This sequence comes from Tolypeutes matacus, assembly GCA_026826555.1. Lineage (NCBI taxonomy): Eukaryota > Metazoa > Chordata > Mammalia > Cingulata > Chlamyphoridae > Tolypeutes > Tolypeutes matacus. The sequence continues at coordinate 493,492 of JAKSZT010024918.1, read as the reverse complement.
CTGTGGTAGTTTGTGAAGTCAGCCTGAAACCTGTATAAAGATAATCTCTAGAATGACTTCCTGTCTCACATTGAACTCTCTTAGCCAGAGAAACACTTGTATTTGATGTTTCCCACGTTTGGTCAAGGTTTTGTTTCCAAATGCATCACTGATTAACTTTTGGTAATAATCCATCAGTGCCAGGGAGGCTTATCCCTGGGAGTATTGCCCAATGTCAGGAGGAAAGTAGAGAGTTCGTTTGTAGAGTTTGGTTTATAGAGGGGTCACATATGTGTAACAAGGAGGTTTTCAGGGGGAAAAACTTATGCATTAATTATAATTAGCCTTAATTTCATTATTACAGCAATAAAATTCATTAGTGCAGGCATTAAGTTCCAAAGTTTGGCTTATTGGCTTGTATTCTCTTATTAGGCAAGACATATATTGCAAAGTTTTTGCCATCTTATTTGAGAAAATAGTGGGACTTCCCCAATAAGGAATTTTAATATCTTGTTAGACACCTTGTGGATCTTTTCCTATCCATAAAAACACACTTATGACAATAGGAATATATTTATATTTCATAGAACTATATTTTCAGTGCATTTTCTCCATTATATACCCCACTATCAACACTCTGTACTAATGATGTACTGTGTTATAGCTCCTGAAAGAATGTTCTGTTTATATTATTAACCACAATCCTCTATATAACACAGAGTAGACTGTGTTATATAGTACAACTCTTTATCCTTTTGCTTTCCTGTTTGTTGGTTTCTTTGATAATTTAGTAAAACCAGTTCACATTAACATGTGGACAATTCTGAAATGTTTTTATCCACATTTTAGCAAATCACTGAAGGACATGATTCTGTCTCTGGCTCCACCTCATTTATATAGTATGATAATTTTTTTAAAAGTGACAATAGTAACAATGATACTCATCTTAATAGGAGCTAATATGTATTGAGTGCTTGCTGTGCATTGGGTAATATTGTGACTAGCTTGCAAGTTTTAACTAGTTTAAATCCTGAGAACATCCTGTGAGGTGCTCTCACTAGCCACATTCAAAAGTTAGGAATAAACTGATGAGTAATGAAAGGAAATAATAAATTCCTGCTCATCCCATTCAGAGTAAGCCAACTCCTACCCATAGCTACCCCCAACTACCACCACATTTCAACTCCCTTATCCATTATATGTTTCCCTAAGGAGATATTCCCATTTGTAGATGAAAGACAAAGTTCTGTGCTCTATTTTCCTATAATCATCTAAGCAATTTTCAGTATGATACCCTTAAAAAATTTTTCACACAATATCCAGTGATAATAACAACTACAATAAACAATAATAAATATTAGACCTAAATTCGGAGGCAGATTTAACTTGAAAGTAAAGAAACTTATGTGTCAAGGCCTCTCATTTACACAGGGCCCTTCCAAGGCCACATCTTAACTTTCTGTGTGTGTGTGTGTGTGTATACATATTTCTTTTTTCTATTAAGGAAAGCATGGAAAACTTAAATTTCATGCTCCTTAGGACTTTGGTGTGTTGCTTTGATATTCAAAAAAACATTTGCATCAGTTGATGATCTTGAGCATAGTGGTGACCATCTACAGATCTAAATTAATCATTTAAAGCTGCAGTTTATATTGTATGATTACTATATTTCCTCCTGTAATAGACATTCAATATTTGTCTGACCAATAGATGGTATTTTCCTTTTGTTGCAGTTTTTGTAAGAAATCTTACATAAAAGTAATAAAATGATATTTCAAACCAAAGAATAACACATATTAGAGTTTGAGAAAATAAACATAAGAAAAATTCCAACTACATTAATAGGAATTAATTAACTCCTACTAATTTAAGTGCAAAGAATTAGTTGGGTACAAATTTGGGGGCTCTGAGGGATCCCCAGCACCTTTTCTTTATATTTTTTCAGTTTCCCCCCATTTTTTTCATTCCCTCGGTTATGAAAGCTTTACAACAGATATTGTTAGCCTCTCATTCACCACTAAGTCTCCTATTTCTTCACTGATTTCTCCAGTTTGCTGAAACTTGAGATTTTCATTGTCCCATTCATACTGGTTTTACATCATCTGTGTATCATTTGTTGAATTAATGGCTGTATAGCAACAATTAAAATGAGAGAGATTAGACAACAAATGAGAGATATTGTGAATAATTATGACTAAGAGTATGTCAAGTGTTAGTATTAGGGCATCTCTGAGCCATGATCCCCTTTACGTTAGAAGCCAACTAAAAAGATATTCAAACCAATTAGATTCATGAGGTTTGTAAGATGGTTTGTTTTCTTTTTCTAGCATGGGCTTCTGCTGCCCACTACCTCTTGGTAACCTTCCTTTTGACTGTCATTTACAAATGTGTAACACTGGAACCCATCTTGTGCCCATGCACCACTTTGGAAAACCAGAATATAGTCTCACACCAAGTAATTTTGTGGAGTCATTTTATGAAGTTCTGGTATCTCATCAGCTAAATAGGTTGTAGAATTTCCTACCTAACACCAATGTTACCTTTTCTAATGACATCTGTAATCTTATTGTATATACTTTGACAAAGGAGGTAGATATCCTAGTGATACAAGGAATAATATCAATAACAGAATAGCCAGTGCATTTAGCCTCCATTAATGGGTTTCCCATTATCTATTTAGAGCTTTCTCTAGTCTGGCAATTGTCTCTTCACAAGGTTCTATAGTATGAGGAAAGTTCATAAAAGCCCTCCTCTTTCCATAAATAGTCATTTGAAAAAAAGCATGGGCTACATAATTGGAACTATTTCAATTTATGGTTAATACTTTCATTGCCTCATGTCCACATGGAAAGTAATGTCCATGAAGAGCACAATAAATGTATCTATTACCTTTAAGGAATGGGATATTGGCTTATCAATTAATTGGTTATAAACTCCAAAAGGAAAATTATAACCATCATCTTCCTTGTTAGCTGACATCTTAGCCCCAATTAACCAACAGTTTCCTTTGATTGACCTTTCAGTTCCTCAAAAAGTTGTGCCTTGAGTGGCATAATTTCTTATTTTATTAAAACCTTGAGGTTCTTGTAGAAAAATGGTGTCTCTTAAGGGAGCTTAGTCCACACAATATGCTCCTCTCTCAAGAATGTAAAAGGAATCTTGCTATATAAAAACTCAACATTTATTCTGTCCTACAGAGTAGCCATTGTTAGCTAAATGGTTTCTAGTAGATTACAATGAATTTCAAATGAAAGAGGTCACATGAATTCTTAAGATGCAACCCAGAGTCATTCAATAAAGGAGATCTATCTGATTGGTTGTATCTAATGTTTCCTGGCAGTGCCAAATCTATGCATGTAAAAATGTTTATTAGAAAAAACTGTTTATGTACCAGATGGGGTTGGGCACAGGCCCAACAGTGACTATGACTGGTTTCATTCGACATATAATGAGCTAGAAAGATGAAGGAATTGCTTTCAATGTAAGAATACACAAGGTAGAATAGGGTAAAGATGAGATAAAAAATTATAATGAAGGTAGAATGTTATTGGGAATGGACTCTAGGCATTTCAAGGGGTATAGCATGAAAAACAGAATTTTTATACAGACAGTGAAAAGGAAGAGACCCCTAATAATATAAGAAAGTCCAGGTAAGGACCTTGGGCATCATTTTCTTCTTCCAAAATCTTGAGCAGTACCTCTCTATATCAGATGTACTTTCCCTGTGGAAGCCTCATGTCAATTTTAACATTAGTTTGAAAAAGTGAGTGACCACCCAAGGACTTGAAAGATGCTTTATTTGTGATATATGGACCCAGTCCCTGTAGTTTTTCTACTGTTCTCTTGATCAATAAGACTTGAAAAGTAACTAACCATCTAGGTTCTAAAGCAGTCATTTTTGATGTACCACCCAGTATATCAAGTCTCTGGGTTGAAGGTCATGTAGATTCTGAAGTAGAGGACTCTCAGGAAAGGCAGCCAAAATCTTTGTGTGGTGAAATTGGATATATGTAATTATTTCCTTACCTTAATTAGCAATTTCACATTATAATGTATCAAAATCTTGTGTATTGGAAGAAAAATGAGTCTTATGGTTCTTCCCATTATAATTTCAAAAAAGACAATCAATGTTTTCCTGAGGGAGGATTAAATGTTATGGCCATCAATGCTAAGAGAAGAAAATTAGGCCAAAGTAGAGAGAAAAATTAAAATAATTTAGCTAATTTAAGACTTCAGTTAAAATATGGTCTTTCTAAATTTTCTGATGATTGAGGTTGTTAGGGGCAGTGGAATTTTTGGTTGATGGATAAAAACATAAATTTCCTTAATTCCAGTTCCAGTAAAATGGGTCCTTCTATCCCTTGAGAAAATAGCAGGAATTCCACAGGTGGGGGAAACAAAGTTTAATAGCTTTTCAGAATCTGTAACTTTAGTAGATTTACAACAAGTAAATGTGTACATCCACCCAGAAAATAGGTATCTGATAAAAATGACATATCCCATAGAAGAGGGTTGCTAAAGCTATTTGAAGATGTTCAAAGGGCTCTGTCCATCTTTGTATTTGATTTTGTATCCACCTTTACAGTTTCACCAGGTTTATGTAATTGACTGGTAGAACATAATTTCCACTTGCCTTGTTTCTCATTTTAAATACCCCCACCAATGAATATTTAGAGTCAAAATGAGGAATTGTGGACTGTGGTGGTTGTATGCATTTAAGGTGTTGTCTATAGGCCATTATATAGTCTCAAGTGCTACTAGGAAGACATCCTGGTACTACAAGAGCTCATCAGAGTGGAGGGAACATCCAGCTCTCATCCAATTTTGCTTGTCAATTCAGAAGCTGATGGTTGAATCATACTCAGGAACCCTTGACAAGCCTCCTTAGTCTTGCTTACAGGGTTTAAAATCATAAAATCTTATGACCTGACATTGTTGTTGATTGTGCTACCCTGTTAGCAAAAAGATCAGCCAAAGTATTTCTCTTTATTCTTCAGTATCTCTCCTTGTGTTAGCTACTATTTTTATAATGGGAACTTTAGAGCATCAAGGATTTTATGCTAATATCATGAATCTCGTTTGTTCCCAAAGTAAGACAAAGTCACAGACAACACCAAAATTATACCTATAGTGTGTATAGATGTTCACTCTGAGACTCTTCCAATTTTCAATTTGTGATAAAAACTATTAATTCATTCATTTGGACTAACAATCTCTGGTAAGTTTTTAAACTCAGGAGATTCCTAGGAAGTAGTTATTGTAAATACCACTGATAGTTACTATATTCAGTCCATGAGAATATAAACCAGAGAAAATTTAAATTCCCAGATTAGAAAACAATCCCTTCTGTAAGTGTATCATAAAATGCATGTGCACATTCCTAAGCAAAACAGTAGTCTGTACTAAAACTACTCTAGTGATATATAAATAATTTCAAAGATACACATTTATCATCTTTCAAATCCCAGCATGTTTAAGTGCCTTCTATGTTCCTGCCCTATATAAGCCCTATAACCAGCTGGGTTGGGTGGAACATTATCCTGAATGTACTGCAGCTGTCAAGGACCAGCTTCCCAGTCTATAAGTTCTCCAATAAATTGTTACTATTTTGCTATATGAAGCGACCTGCTTTATTTTGTGGTATTAAGTGCCCATTGATCTTTGGCAGAACCAGCCTCTGCCTATGACTAAATCTCTGCCACTGCTTATCACAACTTCAGAAACCTCTAAGGCAAAGGTTCTTCACCTTTTTTGTTCCACAGACACCTTTGCCATTCAGATGAAAACCACAAACCCCTTACTAAATCAACACTATACCATATATGATTTAATAAATGTATCACACTTACACCAACATGTCCCGACAAGAATAATGATTTTTTTTATTTCATTTCAAGCTCAAGGACCACTTGTTAGGAACCCCTGCCCTAAGGAATTTAGCTATGTTATAAGAGAGTAGATAATCCCTACTACTGATGACTAGGGGTGTGGATATGGTCACCTGTAAATATATGTGACAGTAGACAGAGGTCTCATGTAGAACAAATTATCCTTTGGTCTGCAAACAACAATTTGCATGTTGTAGTTTTCACTGATACTGCAGCAGAGTGCACATTTCTCTATGGGAATCACCGGTGGCTTAATTGGACCCTAAAGTTGATAGAAGGGTATGGGTGGAAAGTCATATGAGTAGTGTAAACTAACCTAACATGGCAAAATGGTCATCCAACCTCCCCAAATGTATATATTTGGGGTTTCTTCAAACCCCAAATATATATTGAGCTGTATGTTTTATAAGACCTAGACCTTACCATCACTGCCAGTGACTTTGACCTTCACACCTAAACAGTGAAATCAATTATATGGGGTGCTACTTGTTGGTCCACAGTACACCTGCCTCCACCAGGAGGGTCAGTCATACCAAACAATATTATCCCTTGGGTGGGCATGATAAAATCAGAAAAATATTACCATAATTGGCCAGAGCGGACATCATAAAACCAGTACAAAGCCGATTTAATAGTCCTGTATGGCTCATAAAATCATGATCATAGATGCAGAATGATTTTGATTAACTAGAAATAAATTAAGGTGTTCCTCCTATTCAGGCCATAGTTCCAGATATTGCAATGTTTCCTTATAACTTATCAGACCAATTAGGAGATTTCTAATAATTATTTGACTTAGTCAATGCCTTTCTAAATGAAGATAGCTGAGATAAATTTGCATTTATATGCAAAAGCTATTCCCACCATAGTCATAGATAAAGTACAAATATTTCCAAATCCCCCATTGTAAAGAAGCTGTAAGCCTTTATAGGCTTTTTAATTACTGGAGAACATTTACATCCCACATAGTTCTAATACTTCAACTATTATATAGATTGATAAAAAGGGGGCTCAGTGGCCTTGAGACACTGGAGCTGAGCAAGCATACTAACAGTCAAAAATATTTGTAAAACAGATCCAATCTCCCCATGTACATTAACATCAGGGAAAACTTATGAATTGAATATTGTTAGCTACCCAAAAGTGTTTAGATGAGGTCTGGGGCAAAAACAAAATTGGAACTAAATTCCACCCAAGTTCTACCTATTGTAAAGAACAGAATAATAACCTAGTTCTATTGAAAAATAACTACTAGCATTATAGTTCAATTTTATGAAAACTGAGCCTATAACCATGACTTTTCCAATAACTGTAGGAATGTCATTGCCAATAAGTGGATGGGAAAAAGACACTTGTATTTGGCTTCAAAGTGTGTGTGCATAGGCTAGCACACAACAATAATGGCTTCTAATTTACAACAATGGAGTTCTCTCCATACCAGCCCACTATCTGAAGCATTCCATAAATTATAGAGGACAGTTATGTGTAAAGATAATCTGACTTCTCCTATATCATGCATGCCAGCAGTAGAGAAAGCAGCATCAGTAATAAAGCATATAGGAATACCACTGAAGAATGCCTGGTACACTGATGTTTACTGCAGAGGACAACTCCACCACAATGATGGTGTAAAATAGTTCAGATAAATCTGGACACCCCATTGATGGGTGAAGGAGAATGTCAAAGCAGTCAATTGGCTGGGCTATGAGCTTTCTGCATGATTATAGTTCATGAATCTATTCTGGTTTCCTTATGTACCAAAGCTGTGCTATGTATTGTGGTCTGACTCTTTCAATCGTACAGTGGCAACATGAGAAATAGATCATAGCTGGTACAGACATATGTGTTAAAGCCTTGTGGGAAGAAATCTGGGTTAGGGCACAAAACTCTATGCCAAAATAACAATGAGTAATGTTACTTCACACATGCTGAAAGGAAGTCTGGAAGCTGAAACATTAGCTAATATTAAATGGTTCTTTAATTTGCCAAAGGGCTGATGATAGAAAGTATTAGAAATGTGTTGGCTTTTATAAAGTGTATTTATTTGGGGTAAAGGCTTACAGTTCTAAGGCCATGAAAAGACCATCTCAAGGCACCTTAAGAGGTGCTTTTCACCCAAGTGAGCTGTCCCATGCTGAAGCAAGATGGTGGCTAATCTCTGGCTGGTGTCTGCCTTCCCCTCCAGGCTGTACTGTCTTTCAGAGCTCAGCTGAAGGCAACCAGGCATAGAGCATGGCTGCTCCACTGTCTTCCAGATTTCAGCTGCAATCTATCAGGCCAATTACTCATCTCTCCCTGAGGCCTAGTGACATGAGCATCTCCTTTCCATTACATGGCAGCATCAAATATGGAAGAGCTCTCTTTTCTGGTGTGTTTCCATTTTTTATCAGACCCAGCAAGAGGGCAGGGACTTAACTTAAACCATGCTTCATTGTGGTAGTCCAGTTAAATAAAGTCTCATGCCCATAGAAGTGGACCAGCCTACAAACATAATCTTTATCTTTTTTGGATTCATAAAATTATTTCAAACTTCCACAGGTGGGTGTGTGAAAACCATGACCAATCAGATTGCCTACACCATAAACTGGGACACAAGTGTCCTAAAACTCTATGTGAATTATACAAAAGGTTACATCTCCCACTGAAATATAGAAGTGTTCATATGGCCTGTTAGTCATGTCCAACATGCAGTCAGTGGAGGTGCCCCCTACTCCACAATATAGGGCAGATAGCACAAGGAGTGCAAATGGGACAATGTTGGCAAATAGACTATTTTGGACCCCTTCTTCTGTCAAATGGACAAAAGTATGCTCTAATCTGAAACATATTTACAATCTTGGAAATCCTGATGCAGCTTTGTGCAATCCTTGTTCTTGCCCTATATAACCCTTTGCAATCTGCTGGGCTATGTAGAGCACACCTCTGATCATCCAGTTGTCACCCAGGTCCAGCTTCCCAAACTGTAAGTTCCCTAACAAACTGTTATTATTTTCCTATATGGAATGACCTGCTTCATTTTTCATTGTTAAGTTTGATTCCATCAAACTTTGGTGGAATCTATTCTATAGTTTCATGGTCAGAAACAATAGTAACATAGGTCCATCTATGAAAATAATTTGATTTGGATTTTGAAGTGGAGTGTGTCTGAGATCGATCCTAGTGGTAGAAATGTGTGAATGAGGCTCAAGCAGTCATACGCCTGATCTTATTTGGGGAGAAGAAGGAATGTAGCTGGATTGAGAGAATTAAACATATAGGCAGTTCTATGGGAATGAGTCAGTGAAACGTCAGTCTGCTAGTAGAAAAATGTTGGGTATTTGCCTTTAGAAAGAGAGCTTATACTGCACAAAGGAACAGTCAATGTGGGGTAGAGCCTAGAACCATGTTGGCTTAAGCCTCAATCAATTTAGAAGTTGCATCAACAACATTAAACAAGGTGGATAGGCCCTGACAGCTGAGTCAAGACTTAGACTATAATAAGTAATAAGTTTCTAATTGTCTCCATGCTTCTGAGTTAGGTCTCCCAAAGCATGCCCATCTCTTTTATATAGAAATAGAAAGAAATACTTTTCATAATTTGTAAGTTTCAAAGAAGGTGGTAGTATAAACTTGTTTTTAGTTTGAAAAATCACTTTTCTTGCATTATCAGTCCAGGGGAGGTGTTCTGGAGCATTATTTTTGTTAAGGTCATGAAGTGGGGCTGCTATAGCTGAGAAATTAGTTATCCATTGAAGTCAAGATCCAGCTAACCCTAAGAATCCTATAAGTTGTCCCTTTGTAATTGTTTAATATGTTTTAATCATAATTTAGAAAAATATTTCCATAGATTTCAAGGACTTTTTCTTTACTTACTGAAATTTGGCAATTGGATTATTAATTACTTGCATTTTAAAGCTGTTAAAAGATGTAACTTGGGAATTACAAGGGACACTATGATTCTTAATCCCATGGCCATGTTGATAGTTTTAAGCTAAATTTATATTCCCCTATTTTATCATACCTAGACCTTCCCTCATAGATCTTTGGAGGATTAGGTCATAGATAGTTCAGGATAGGTCCAGGAGCTTAGGAAAGACGTTTTTCTCTCCCAATAGTTTCTATATTTAGATTTCTATATGACCTTTCCATATGTTTAGCTTCTCTAATTTGGGCTACAGAACTATTCATTTACCTATACAAGCATTTATTTAATTTTTAACTATTTGAACAGCACTCTTTTAAAAGTTTTTATTTCTTAATATTATATTTCTATTCCAATGTATGAAAATATATATTGAACAGGTGGACATAAAGTGATTTAGACACAAATGAAAACACACAACTCACTAATGTTACTTATATCTTTCATCCTCTTATAAAGTAAGTTTAACTATAAAATAATATTATACTTAAGAGATCTCTTTGAAAACTACATCTGATTGTGGTAAATGGCACTTGACCACACAGATTTGAACAAAAATTTCATTCGTTTTAGATATTGGCTTATAACCAAATTATTCCTAATGCTTTAAAATACAATCCACATTTTCCTTTACTTTGGTTATTTTTTATTTCAACCTGACAGACCTCAAGTGAGCAACAACAATATCAGTATATACTCACTGAGGTCATCGAAGTCTCTAGAAACACTGGTTTCTCTCATGACCTGCTGCTCTAAAGATTCTCAATGCTTAGGGTGGGAGGTGCCCCATTCCACAGTCCTTGGAGATAGCAGGACTCCAGTGGTCACTGTACTGGAAGACTAGATATCCAACTCCCAAGCATCAAGGATTCCACCACGCCGTGACCTCCTCAAATGTTGTGGGATCGCTCTGGGTTGTTGTTCAGAAAAGGTAAATTGGAGTCCATATGGAGATTGTCATGAGAGAAAGCTGTATTATGTTTTTTTTCAAAAAATCATTTTTATTTTTTGAACAGATACATAGATTACATAAGTTTTACACAAAAAATATAAGCATTCTCATATGCCCCATCTCCCACACATCACACAACCTTCCACATAAACACTCTTCATTAGTGTGGCACATTAATTGCAATTGATAAACACATCCTGGGGCTTTACCATTAAGCATGGACCATAGGTCATATTGTAGACCACACTCTCTCCCACACAGTTCTGCATGTTATAGGACGATATAAAATGTCCTATATCTGTCATTGCAATGTCACTCAGGACAATTCTCAAGTCCTGAAAAAGTCCATGTATTACAACTGCTTTTCCCTCTCCCTGCCCCCAGTGGCCACCGGCTCCACATTAATGTTGTAATTTCTTCCATTGCTTGAATCATAATATCTCTGTAATAGAATACCAGTCAGTCCACTCTAGTCTATAGCTCTTCTCCCATTCATGAGGAGTCTGGTATGGTGATGTCCACTCCACCTCCAATTGAGAAGGGGCTTATATATCATAGATAAAATGGATGGGATTATCCTGCCTGAAGCTGCAGACTCTCTCCATTCCCTGGGATGGCTGTTGTCCATCATCATGTCCCCACTAGGTGTCCTGGGTGAGTCCATTGAGCTGTAGAGTCAGAATTGCAGCTCCACCGAGATTCCAGACCCAGCTGGCACATGGACAGCCCAAAGACTCCAGTCTCTGGATGTGCATCTACAAACTCCAGCACCACCTATAGGTTTGAATAGAAGGTACAGATGAACCACGTGCAGGGAAAACATATTTGAGTGCAACTCTGTCACCCTCAGGAGCAAAAATTCCAAAGTAGGGTTCACTAGCAAGGCACAAATCTCCAGAGCTATCCACACTGACATAGTCCTGGGTATTTTTAGATCCCCCAGGAGCCCCTCTGTTTCGGGTCATACCCACTTTGTAGGTCTATGAGGTCCTACTGAGATATGCATAAGCATTACCTCTGGAATGAACCCCCGACTCACTTTGGAGTCTCTTAGCCATATGAAATCATTTGTCTTTACCTTTTTCCCTTTTTATTCAGGTCTTTTGCCAGTCGCATTGCCAGTTGGCACTTGGTAGTAATCCCTCAGTGCCAGCATGGCTCATCCCTGGGAGTCATGTCCCACACTGGGAGGAAGGTAATACATTCATATGCTGACTTTGGCTTAGAGATAGGCCACATCTCAGCAACAAGGAGGCTCTCAGGTGGCAACTCTTAGGCACCCCATAACAATAGGCTAAGTTTCAATTACAAGAGCAAAGACTCCTAAGGCTAGTCATCAATAACAAGAACCCATCAGTGGACCATCCTCCTTAGCCAGACACTGCCCTTGCACTTGGGGGACTGTTGCTGCTACCTTAGAAAATGTGGCAGAGCTCTAAAGGATGGGAATTCGGTATTCTTTCATTTATTGAATGACTCTCCACCCATTGTGACAATGCCCAGGGAACATTTGAACAATTTTATATACCTTTTATGCTTGTTCAGGTGAACTTCTTCCCATGCAACTCCCATTCTTGACACTCCCCACAAACAATGATTTCCCACAGCAGTTGGCACTGTGATCCAAAGCTTCTTTAAAAATGTAGCCAATACAATAGCCAAATACAATTAATAGGAAAATGAAATAATGACAAGTTTAAATGTAAGAGATAAAGTACATGAAAACTTAAAAAAAGAACTAAAAATAAAATTAAATTAAAATACTTGGATATTTAAAAAATGAAAAATATATTTAAAAATTTTTTTTGACATTTTGCCTTTTATTACTGCAGTATCTGCTGTCCAGACTGGATCATGGCACCTTCCCCCTCTTATTCCCCAGTGTCTCACTATTTTTCATTTTGTTTTCAAATAAGTTTTAGGTCACAGCAAAGTCACACACAGAATACAAGAGTCTCTCATATACCCAACCTCCTCACCCTTTCTCACCTCAGATTAATACCTTTTTATATGTGGATGGTAGTATTGTTATAACTGATATACATATAGTGAAACTTAGCTACTAAACATTGTCAATGGTTTACAGTATGGTTTAAATTTTAGACCATACACTTTTATGAATTTTGATGATATTTACCATGTCCTGTGTCCATCACTGTAAAGTAATGAAGAACATTATCACTGACCCCTAAATACCCCCTGTTTGATGTATTCTGTTCCTCCCTCCCCATCCCCCCAGAGCCCATGATGACCCCCTGGCTTGACTCGTTGGATGACAAGAATCATAGTTACATGCAACAAGAAGTCTTGTCATACTGGTTTGTCCTCCCCTATTAGGAATGGTCCTTGCTCTTGAGAACCCCCACTTGTTTATAGGTCTTCCCAAAGATGGGAGTCCAACTTCTTCCCGCTCATTATGTGGGTCGCCACCCACTAATAAAACACATTATAATAGAATGAACACTCACAAACTCCTAGAAGCCTGCTCCAGGTATGCCTTGTCCCAAATGCCCCACCAACCAACACCCTAAATCAGGGACCCTTCTATGTCATAGTGTCATAAGAGCATTCCTACCTCTCTACTTTCAACATTATACACACAAATCCAGGTGGTCCCTCTTCTAACTCTCCCCCAGTACCCTGGGTATTCTAACCCACCCTTTGCAATCCACCCACCTGTCAACCCTGGATGACCCAACCCAAGAATATCACTACCCTCCTGTCCTATCCCTTCAATACACAACTACACTCTATCACTTTACCATAGAATACATCCATATGGATGATGATGGCTCACAATCTTTTCTTTTATTTCTCTTATAAACCTATCTTTCGGACAATAGCTCTCTGAGACTGCTCAATTTCCTTAATTCATATCAGTGAGGTCGGGTACTGTTCATCCTTCAATGCCTGGCTTGCTTCACTCAATATAAGGTCTTCAAGATTCATCCATGTAATCCAGTGTGTTACCATTTTATTCCTTCTTACAGCTGAATAATATTCCATTTTATATATGTACCACATTTTGTTTATCCTTTCATCTATTGCTGGGTACCTGGGTTGATTGAAACTTTTGGCAATAGTGAACAATACCATTATGAACATTGATGTGCAGATATCTGTCCGTGTCTTTGCTTTCAATTCTTCAGTATATATATATATGGATCATATGGAAGATCTATAGTTAGCTTTTTGAGGAACCACCATAATGTCCTCCACAGTGGCCGGACCATTCCACAGTCCCACGAGCATCCTCTCCAACACTTATATTCTGCTGTTTGTTTTTTTAAGAACAGCCATTCTAAAGGGTGTAAGCTGGCATCTCATTGTAGTTTTGATTTGCATTTCCCTGATAGCTAGTGATGTTGAACATCTTTTCTTGTGCTTTTTAGCCATTTGTATTTCTTCCTTGGATAAGTGTCTTTTCAGATCACTTGTCCATTTTTTAAATGGGTTGTTTGTCTTCTTATTTCCAAGTGGTAAGATTTCTATATATGTGCAGGATATTAGGCTCTTATCAGATATATGGTTGCCAAATATTTTCTCCCATTGGGTAGACTGACTTTTTATTTTCTTGATAAAGTCCTTTGAGGTGCAGAAGTTTTTAATTTTGAGGAGATCCTATTTATCTATTTTTTGTTTAGCTGCTCGTGATTTGGGTGTGAAGTTCATGAAACCATTTCCTATTCTAAGGTCCTGTAGATGCTTCCCTACATTATCTTCCAAGGTCTTTATTGTCTTAGCTCTTGTATTTAGACCTTTGATCCATCTTGAGTTGATTTTTGTATAAGGTGTGAGAAGGTGTTCCTCTCTCATTCTTTTGGATATGGATATCCAGTTCTCAAAGCACTACTTATTAAAGAGGCCATTCTCTCTGCACTGAGTAGGCTTGGTGGCCTTGTCGAATATCAGATAACTGCATATGTGAAGATTTATATCAGAGCTCTCAATTCGGTTCCTTTGGTCAGTATGTCTATACCTGTGCCAATACCATGCAGTTTTGACCACTGTAGTTTTGTAGTATCTTTTAAAGTCAGATGATGTGATATCTCAAACTTCATTTTTATTTTTCAAAATGTCTTTGGTGATTCAGAACCTCTTACCCTTCCAAATAAATTTTGTAGTTAGTTTTTCCAATTCATTAAAAAACTACAGTGTTGATTTTTATTGGGATTGCATTAAATCTGTAGATTAGTTTGAGTGTGATAGATATCTTGATGAGGTTCAATTTTCCTATCCATGAACAGGGAATATTTTTCCATTTATTTAAGTCTTCTTTGATTTCCTTTAACAGTGTTGTATAGTTTTCTGTATATAAGTCCTTTACATCTTTAATTAAATGTACTCCTAAGTATTTGATTCTTTTAGTTGCTATTGTAAATGGTATTTTTTTAAATTGATTTTCCCCTCAGATTGCTTGTTTTTGGTGTACAAAAATTCTACTGATTTTTGAGCATTGATCCTATATTCTGCAACTTTACTGAACTCCTTTAAAAGTTTTAGAAGCTTTGTTGTAGATTTCTAAGGGATTAAGTATAGGATTATGTTGTCTGCAAATAATGAAATTTTTACTTCTTCTTTTCCAATTTGGATGACTTTTATATCTTTTTATTGCCTCAGAGCTTGAGCAAGTACTTCTAAGTTGATGTTAAATAGGAGGGGTGATAGTGGGCATCCTTGTCTTGTTCCCAATCTCAGAGGGAAGGCTTTTCAGATTTCACCATTGAAGATGATGTTAGCTTTGGTTTTTTCATATGTACCCTTTATCATGTTCAGAAATGTTTCCTCCTACTCCTATCTTTTCCAGTGTTTTTTATCAGGAAAGAGTGCTATATTTTGTCAAATGGTTTTTATGCATCTATAGAGATGGTCATGTGATGTTTTTCTTTCAATCTGTTTATGTGGTGTCTTAAATTGTTTGATTTTCTTATGTTAAACCATCCTTGCTTACCTGGGATGAAACACACTTGGTAATGGTGTATAATTCCTTTGATATGTTGTTGAAAGCTATTAGCAAGTATATTGTTGAGAGTTTTAACATCTAGGTTCATCAGAGAGATTTGTTTGTAATTTTCCCTTCTTATGCTATCTTTGTTTGACTTTTGTATTACAGTAATTTTGGCAACATAGAATGAGGTAATATTCCTTCTACTTCTATTTTTTGAAAGAGCTTAAGCAGCATTGGTGTTAGGTCTTTCTGGAATGTTTTGTAGAATTCACCTGTGAAACTGTCTTGTCCTGGGATCTTCTTATTTGGGAGGATTTTGATGACTGAGTTTATCTCTTTACTTGTAATTGTCTATAGAGTTCCTCGATTTCTTCTTTCATCAATGTAGGTTGCTTGTAAGTTTCTATGAATTTGTCCATTTCCTCTAAATCAACATACTTCTTGGCAAATTATTTCAAAGTATCCTCTTATGATACTCTTTATTTCTCTGAGGTCAGTAGTGATATCCCCTTCCTTATTCTTCATTTTGTATATTAGCAACTGCTCTCTCTTTTTCTTTGGTAGTGTGGTTAAGGGTTTTTCAATTTTATTGATCTTCTTGAGAATCAACTTTTGTTTTTGTTTATTTTTTCTAGTGGTTTCTTATATTCTATTTCATTTAGTTCTGTTAAATCTTTGCTATTTTCTTCTTTCTACTACCTTTGGGGTTAGTTATTGTTGTTTTACCAGTTCTTCCAAATATGTAGTTAGGTCTTCAATTTTAGCTCTTTCTTCTTTTGAATATATGCATTTATGGATATGAATTTCCATCTTAGTACAGCTTTGGCTGCATTGCATAGGTTTTGATATGTTGTGTTGTCTTTTTCATTCATTTCAGGGTAGTTACTGATTACTTTTGAGTTTTCCTCCTTGACCCACTGTTTTTCTAAGAGTGTGTTGTTTAAGTTCCATAGCTTTGTGCCTAATCTGGTTCTCTTGCCCTTAGTGATTTTCAAGTTCATTCCATTGTGCTCAGAGAAATTACTTTGTATAATCTCAGCCTTCTGAATTCATTGAGAGTTTTTCTGTGGCCTAGCATGTGTTCTATCTTGGAGTATGATCCATGCACACTCGAAAAGAATGTATAGCCCATTGTATTTGGGTGTAGTGTTCTGTATATGTCAGTTAGGTCCAGGTTCTCTAATATATTATTCAGAGTCTTTGTATCTTTATTGATTCTCTGTCTAGATGTTCTGTCTAATGGTGATATTTGGTGTATTAGAATCCCCCACTATAATTGTAGAGGCATTTATGTCTCCACTTAGTCTTTCCAGTGTTTGCCTCATGTATTTTGAGGTGTCTTGATTAGGTGCATAAATATTTATGATTGTGCTTTCTTCTTGGAAGATTACCCTTTTTACTAATATATAGTGTCCATCTTTGTCTCTTACAATAGTTTTGCATTTAAAGTCTATTTTGTCCAATATTAGTATAGCTACTCATGCCCTTTTTTGGTTATTGTTTGCTTGTAAAATTGTTTTCCAGCCATTGACTTTCAACCTCCTTGAATCCCTGGGTCTAAGGTGGGTTTCTTGTAGACAACATATAGATGGGTCCTATTTCCTTATCCATTCTGTCAATCTGTGTCTCTTGACTGGTGAGTTTAATCCATCAACATTCAGTGTTATTACTCTCAAGGACTTTCTTACACTAGCCAAGTTTTCTTTGGGTTTATGTGTGTTATACATTGTTTTTATTTCTCTTTCTGTCTTTTTAGTTGTTCTTACACTCTCCTTCAACTCTCTCTCCTGTTTTTTCCTTTCAACCTTTAGAACTTCCTTTAGCATTTCTTGAGAGGAAGGCTTGTTATTGGCATACTACCTTAATTTCTGTTTATCTGTGAATATTTTGAACTATCCATCATTTTTGAATCCCAGCTTTACTGGATCAAGAAATCATGGCTGGAAATTTTTTTTCATTGAGTACCTTGACTATGTCATACCACAGTCTTCTTGCCTCCATTGTTTCAGATGAGAAATCAGCACTTAATTTTATTGAGCTTCCCTTATATATGACGATTCTCTTTTCTCTTGCTGCCTTCATTATTTTCTCTTTAATGCAGCATTATTTTTTACCAGTGGAAGGGCAGGACACAGGGATGTCCAAGTTTGTCTTCCCTTAACAATGGGAATCAGAAGTTCTATGGATTCAAACAGGGAAGTGCAGAGTGATCACTATTACAATATTAATTATTCACAAGCATGAGGCTAGACTTGAAATAATTATAAATATAGATGAATTAATTTAGGATTACTATCAAAATAGTAAGTGTGATGGTTAGGCTAATGTGTCAACTCAGTCAGGTAATTGTGCCCAGTTTTTGAGTCAGGCAAGTACTGGGCTAACTGTAATACAAGGATAATTACGGACTTTAGTCATCAGTGTGTTTGCTGCATAGATAGCTGATTACATCTACACCGAATGACACTTTATTTAATCAGTTGAGTGCCTTAAAAGGGGAAGTGATTTCAGCATTCAGAAAGAATTTCCCACCTCATCTTTGGGCAGCCAACATCTCCATGAAACTCATCAAGGACATTCATTGGACTTTCATCTGAGCTTCTGGTTTGTAGCCTGCTTGGGGAACCTAGACTTGTGCTTTCCCATGGCCACATGAAAGATTCTTATAAGATCTATTTACAGGTATCTCCTGTTGATTCTGTTTTCCTAGAGAACCCTGAATATACAGTAAGTATTCACAAGGGCGAGGCTAGTCTTGAAGTAACTGTAAAAATTGTAAGTTAGTCCAGAATTACCATAATAATAGTAGGCTTAAGCTAAATCCAGCCAGTTTCAGCAATTTTAGATATTTAGCTTTTTGCTGTTTGATAATACAAAAGCATCTATATAATGATTTTGACTTAATTCTTAGTTACACTTTCTAATAAATATTCACTTTAAAGCAAAGTGGGCACTTTTATTTATTAACAAGTAGTAAAATTAATATTGTTAAGTTTTTCGACTTTTCCAGCAGTTGAACTAATTCTATTTGTGGTTTCTTTTACAAATCTAATTCCATTGCAAGATAGTATTAAAATTTAAAGTCTCAACTTAAGGTTACTTTAAACCATTTTCTAATATGTAACAGGGAAACCCCAAATTCGATTTATGAGCTCCTAGGCATGAGCAGACTGAGAAAGTTAAATTAACCACACAGATTAGAAAAGAGGAAAGAATTTTATACACTTACTTAGGGAAAGTCCTGACTTTAGAATCACCTTCACACAAAGGGCCCAGTGTCCAGCCATGACAGAAACTTTGCATGGGAACTCCAACATCATTACTCCAGGGAAATCCCTGGGTAGCTGCAAGGCACAGAGCTGAGGTATTAGAGAAGCCCTTGCAGCTGAGAAGTCATGAATTAAGAATGCTCTAAGGCTGAATCCCCATTAGCTACCTTTCACAAGGGGTAATGTCCCAAAGGCTTTTTCACTGGAAGGATTGGGGTGTTCCAAGGGGATTGGGAGTGAACTATTAGGCCATTCTCCAGGAACTTTTTCCTCATGGGCTAGAGGCCTTTAACAACTTCCTCATTGAGCATCCTGCTTGATTGATGGCTTATGAGGAGGTTTCCTATTCTACAGGGGAGAAGTTGGTAAATGACTTTGATCTTTATTCCCCATCCAGTCTTTTTTTATGTGTGATTAAGATGAGAGAGCTCAGGAGATGACTATCAGGACCAAATAAGTGGCTCCCATTTCAATTGAGAAATTAATAATCTTACCTGCCACGTCAAGCCTCACCCAAGGCTCCTCCTAGTTGATAGGTCATGCTGTCATACAGGGAGCCGGGCCTGACCTTGGGCCCCTTAGTCCTCCCTAGGGCAAGACCCTGGTCTGTCCCAGTGGCTGTGGGGCAGGATGGGGCCAGTGGCCCATTTCTCCACAATTGAAGCAGATTCCCACTAATGAGTAGCCTGGGTTCACTTGGCCATGAGGTGATAGGGTGGCTTTAATGGCAGCATCTAAAAGGTGAGCCTGTTCCCAGGACCTTTGCCTGCCCCTCCTTATTCTTCCTCCTTGGCACCATGGTCTTGATTGTTAGGCCTGAGAAAGTTGTTTCTAAAAGGAAGTTTATGGAAGTTTGGGGACACATGGAAAGTTTTTGTAGCTTCTGACAGATATCTGAGGCAGACTAGCTAATGAAGTGAGTTCCTAGGAGGATTTGTCATACCCTAGAATCAAGATCTACCAAAGTATATTTTTTATTGCCTCTAACAGCCTTCCTTGAAATAAGTCTGGGTTTTCATTCTGCTTCTGAGTAATTTCCCTGAGCTTATTATAACTGACCAGTTTGGTATGGTATGCCCTCATCCCTTTGAGGAGACATATGACCACATGATCTCTGGACTTCAGATCTTTCTGTTGCCTCCTTGCTTCTTAAACAGGAGTTTCTAACTGGAATTCAGAGTTCCATTCAGAGGACACTCTTGGCAGTCCTCTAATTTGTATTGTGCCCACATGGTGTGGCAGAAAAAGATTTACCTATTCCTTTTTAGATCATAAGTAGGCAGGTTGTTCCACTTACCAAAAAGGCACACCAGTGGGGATTCTGTGGGAACTCTGGAGAAGTCATCCATTTTCCTATGGGATGATGACTACATTCATCAGTATTAGTGGGATCCCACTCTTAGACCTGGCCCAATCAGAGCTGCTCACTGTCCTGGCACCTTGTATGTCAGGGGCCCTGCTTGCTTTGATGATGTCCTGGAGATTGGGATCCCCATGTCTTTGGGCATCCTCAAGGCCTTAGCATTGTTGGGAGATGTCTGGGTTTAGTTCCCAGACCAAAACTACCAAGCTAGATTCCTCTCCAGGAAAGAGATTGGCTAGGGAACCTACTTGCAGCCCACTTTTGCAGAGGTCTTAAAAAGTGGCCATAAGAGAGAACTCATTTTATGGCCACTGCCAGGGACCAAGTTGAGTTTAAACCCAATATCAAGATGCCAGAGATGGGTTGTTTGTTTGCTTACAAGCAAACTGCCTTGGGCCCTGGAGGTAATGGATTAAAAGGAATCTTACAGCCTCCAAGGGGCTGAGGAACTGACGATGGTATAAAATGCTTTTTCTGTTTCTGAAGCATTCACGGTCCCAACAATGAGAAGAACAGCAGTAGTCAGAAGAAGATTAAAGGTGTTTTAATTAAAAGGGATTAACTCATGGTTTGAGAAAATACCACAGTATGTGCTAATCATATTCTGAGTGAAGGCAAAAAGAAAAGATAAGGAAATCACAGAGAGTTCAGGGGAGGGCATAAGGGAAGGGTATTTATGCAACCTCTTCTTTAGGCTCCTGCATGACTCAGACCATGTGCCTAGTCAGGCCTCAGAAGCTTCACCCATGAACCAGAACTTCCTTGGATCTCCTGAAGAGGGAGCTAGAGGTCACTGAGTAGACAGAGATTATGCCCTTTGGAGGTTGGTTCCAAGATTCCAGTGGTAAAATCTACAGGCTTAGAGGAGGGAGAGTGCCAGAAAATTGACAGATATTTGAGGCCCTGGTAGAATCCTTGCAGAATCTTACATGACTCAGGGAATAACCCCAGTCAGACCTCAATGATGTTTTCTCTAATAAAATTATGAAGAAAAAAAACATCAAAAAAGAAGGAGAAAATACAAAAGTAGAAGATAAATTGATGCAAATATACATCCAATTAAAATTTATTGATTGCCTGCAAAATTCCTAGCATATTAAAAAACATAGTCACATTTGAATCCCATCCTCATTTTATAGATCTGGAAAGGCTGAAGAACTTGCCTTAGATAAACCTGTTTTCATTGTTTCAGTTGAAATTTGACACCAGGATTTCTGGCCTCATCTCTTGATACATTTCAACATATTATATTATTATTTATCACAATTAAGAGAATTGAAAAGACATAGCATGAATTCCAACTATGAAAAAAGTTAAAGAGAGCACCCCTGATAAAAGCAAGTAAAATATATATAAATTCAGATGTCATTATATGTATAGAGAATGCAAGAATTTGTTCAAAAGAATATACAAAAGTTTGAGGCTTGTCAATATTATTCTTTATTTAGAGGTTTGATGGTTCTTGGTGTGTTCTATTTATAAATATATATGTGGAAAATTTCTATGACTAACATTCACTAAAACTTAAATCATGTATATTAAACATTTAAAGTAAAAGCTTCTTCATAAATCAAGGACATTTTAATTATCCAAAATTTGTGTAGGATGAAATAAAAGGCAGAGTAAAAAAATAAAACTGCACCTAAATATGTAATTATTCAGTCTGATTTATGTGATACACAAAACAAAATACAAAACACAATTTTTGTACAATAATAAGATGTATATGTATTGAATACCTAGGTCTCTGTTTATATTATCCAGCTGTTTCAGTATGTTGTCCACCTATTTATTAGAACTCTTCAAATATTAATAATTGATATTTTAAATTCTTGATCTAATTTTTGTAACTTATCTGCCATATTGATTCTTGTTTAACTCCTCAATCTGCCTCCACAGACTGTATTTTTGCCTTTTTGAATACCTTGTATTTTTTTTAAATTGAAAAGCAGTCATAGTGTACAGAATAAAACACATAAAATTATATAGTCTGCTAGTTTTATCTTAGTTTTCCAACTCCTATGGCAGTTTCCACAGTGATTAGTTTAACATCAGGAATTTATTGACTCATGGTTTCAGAGTCTAGAAGGTTTGCTACCTCTGAAGGCTGGTTACATTTTTGATTGTCCAGCAATCCCTAGGTCCCTTGGCTTTCCCAACAAATGGAAATGTCTCCTCCTTTCTCTTCTAGGTACTATGGATATAGAGTATCACTTCTTCATTTGGCTTTAATTTCATGAAATCTAATTCAGTTCAGCCACAGCTTAACTAAAAATAACATCATTAAAATGTCTTAATTACATACTCAGAGTAATGGCCAAAGAATAAAACATATGTTTTGTTTTTTATGTTCTATTTTTTTTTTTTTGAGTACATAATTCAACTTACCACAGCTTGCCCTCTGGATCTCCAAAGGCAAGTTTTTCTTATATGCAAAAGACAATCATTTCTTCATGTATGAATAGCATTAAGTCTTTAAATAACAACTCTGAGTCAAAATTCTTGTTAAAATCAGAAGGAGATATTTTCCATTATAAGCCAAAATTCATCTGCATCTAATGGACCTGTGAAATAAAAAATAAAAAAAAGAAAGAAAACAAGTTAGTTACTTCCACAATACATTTGTGGAATAGATGTAGGTAAATTATTCCAATTTTTAAAAGAGAGAAATTGGAAGGAAAATAGGCAATGTGGATGCCAGAGCAAGTCAGAAACACAGCAGGAAAAATTCCATTAATTTAGAAAGTCATCTGTGCTCAATGCTTTGTCTTCCAGGACATATGGAGCAGCAGTCTATACTTTACAATAATCTTTATAGAGGCCAAACTCTCCCAAAGTACATGAATGTAGGCCACACCCTCTCCAAGCCTGGGAATGGCAGCCATACTCTGTCTGAATGCATATCATATCAGAGCACTGGGGTGGTGGTACTCTCCTTGACATAAGGGTTCAAGGTCCACCCCTTCCAAGTACCAAGATAAATGGCTTGTTCCCTTGAGACACAGGGATGGATCTGCCATATACACAAACATGGCAGGGTATGCTCTTTTGTACTAATGAGACCTTTTTGCTCTACATGTTTCTTTCCTTGAAGTCCTTTTCCTTTCAATTTTTAAAAATTTGTATTTTATTTCTAAGGAAACTTTAGATACCATAAATGATACACCAAAATTATAAGGGGATTTCCATGTATCCCACATCCTTCCCTTCTCACTCTTTTCCCCATTAACATCTTTCATTAGTGTGGTGCATTTGTTACAATTGATGAAGACATTTTGAAGCATTGCTCTTAACCATGGTCAATAGTTTACATTATAGTTTACAATTTTAAAAGTTTTGACAAAATTCATAGTGACCTGTATCCATCAGTGCAATGTCATTCAGAACAATTCCAATGTCCCCAAAATGCTCCTTTATATACTTTTTATTCTCTCTCCCTCCCCTCAGAAACTCTGACAATCACTGCCTTTATATCAGTGTTACAAGATCTTCCATAGCTAGAATAAGAGTAAGTCTACTTTAGTCTATAGTTGTATCTCCCCCTTATGTTTGTTCATTCCACAATCTTGAAAATTTTAGGATGGTGATATGGATGGAACTGTCTTTCTTGCAGTTGTAGATACTCTTTCTTTTTGAGATGGGCTTTGTCTATTTTTATAATTTTGTTAGTTGTCCTGGATGAGTCTGATAAACTGGAGAGTAAGTGTTACAACACAACTGAGATTCAGGGTTGAAGAAGCATAGGAACACACTGAAGTTTTATGTCTCTGATAGATATATTTAAACTGTTTAGTACTAATAATAAGTTCAAATAAAAGGTGCAGAAGAGCCATGTATATGGAAATTATAAATGATTCTAACTCTGTTACATTGGGGAACATGTATTCCACGGTAAGACCCACTTACCTTTCCATATTCCTGAGATTGTTTGCCCTGCCTATAGTGTCTACATGTCTCTAGAGGCATCAGGAGCACCCCTGCTTGAGGCACTGTTTACTGTGGCAGCCAATGAGATCCTATTGAGATGTCTATAAGCATAACTTCTGTAATGACTTCATCACTCACTTTGAAATCCTTAGCCATAAAAAGATCATTTGTATTCACAATTTCTCCCTTTTGGTCAAGGTATATTTATAAATGCATTGCTAGTTGGCACTTGGCAATAATCCCTCAGTGCTAGGGAGAGTCATTCCTGAGTGTCATGTGCCATGCCAGGGGGAAGGGAGTGAGTTACCTAAGATCTAAAGATTTTGTCTTAGAAATTTATATATGTATGTATGTATGTATGTATGTATGTATGTATGTACATAGCTACTGTCAATTTTAAATATGGTTGAATTGGTTTTCTTTTTTTAAAATATACTTTTTAATTTTTAAAATAAATTTAGATTATATAAATGTTACACAAAAATATATAGGAGATTCCCATATGCCCCTCTCCCTTGCCCTCCCACATTTCCCCGCATCAAATATATTCTTCATTAGTGTGGTACATTTGTCACAATTGATGAACACATTTTGGAGCATTGCCACTAAGTGATGATTATAGTTTCATTGTCGTTTACACTCACTCCCACACATTTTGCAAGTTATTACAATATGTATAATGGCCTGTGTCTGTCATTGCAATGTCATTCAGAATAATTCCCAAGTACTCAAAATGCATCCAATTAAACCTATTTTCCCCTCTCCCTCTCCTCAGAACCTCCAGTGGCCACTGCTTCGACATCTACAGATCCTGCAAGTATGGATACAGAACATGCCATACTTCATCAAAATCTTTAAAAGTTTACAGCCCAAAATGTAAACGATGAATTGATTTTCAAACAATTTGAAGTGTTAAAAGTTTTAGACAAATTGAATATTTCCCTATGGAGATAAATTTGGTACCTCTTGATTTGCTGAAGGTTTTTAAAATATAAAAAGACCAGGGAAGGTAACATATCATCCTGGCTTGAATATATGTCTTTTCCTAGGTTAGTAGTTGTTCCGAGGAAGAAGGAAAAGAAAATGTTTGTCAGTCCTGTATAACATCTTAATGAATGTCACTATGGGCTAGGAATCTGTTACTAATAGCTTTGCCAAATCCCACACAATGAAATGGAGGATAAGCAGTTTTAAAAGCTGAGGCATAGTTAGGAGAGATAGAGCAACAATGGGTCATATTTTCATAAATACCTAATTAGTCCATCTCATTTCACTTAAGTAGAGGACCAAGATATTCTTTAAGGTAAGTAAAAGATGTGTATATGGGGTGACAGAAAGAAGAATTGGGATATTTAACCAACATCAGCTTATGTAATTTTGGGCTATTGGTACTAGAATTACCTTACAGTTTACATAAAATTTGGCTACCTCTTGAATGTGAGAAATGTGAAAAAATTAAATACATGAAGTGATAGGTGGTATGAAGAAAAGGAATAATGTTTACAGGATCACATTTTTCACACGTAAGTAATATTCTTTTAGCTCATATTTATTAACATCTTCTATCAGAATTATGCACTGAAGGATCATTTCTCCAAAAAATACCTATAGGACAAAATATCATGCAATTAATAAGACAAAAGATGTTTGATAAAACATAATTCTGCATGTAAGCAATATCAAAAATATTATAAAACTTACAAATAAGTATTTTTTATTGCTCAGCAGCATTTGTATAATTGTTCTTTTTATTGAACTTGTAATCCAATTATCTCTTACCAGTTAATCTTTTGAAAATTAGTGGCAATTTGTTGAATACTAAATACTTTCTATAAGACAAAAGAGATGGGTATTTTGACATAGAATTTGTTTCTGTAAAGGGGTTGAAGATGAAATTTTGGTTGAATTTAAAGAAAACTACAAAAACTATAAGGAAAAAATATAACTATAAAGCAAATAATGTACAGTGATGAGGAATAACAAAATTGGAAAAAGTAAATTTACAGAAATTCATACATAGAACTGATGATAAAATATTGAATTATAAGAGAAAAAATAATGGAATTCTTAGTCCTATTATTTCCACTATTGAGTGTTTACCAGGAAAAATTCCATTGAAACTGGATGTGCTATTCATAAATATATATAAACATACAGGTATATATATCCATTTATGTGTATCTAGATATATTTGTATATAGATGATCTCTTTTTAAATATATATTTTTATTTTTTTAAAGAAAATTAGATTACATAAATGTTACACAAAAAACATAGGGATTCCCATATGTCCCACTCCCCACACCTACCACACCCTCCCATATAAACAACATCCTTCATCAATGTGGTACATCCACTGCAATTGATAAATGCATCTTGTGGCATTGCCACTGAACATGGACCATAGTCCACATTGTAATTTCCACTCTCTCCCACACAGTTCAGCAGGTTATGGGAAGATATATAATGGCCTATATCTTGCATTGCAATGTCATTCAGGATGATACCCAAGTCCCAAAAAAGCCCCTATAGTACACCTGTTTTTCTCTCTCCCTGCCCCAAGACACTCCAGTGTCAACTGCCTCCGCAACAATGTTCTATTTTCTTCCTTTGCAAGATTCACAAAAGGTCTATAGTAGAATACCAGTAAGTCCACTCTAGTCCATAGTTCATTCCCCAATCTTTAGGATTCTAGGATGGTGATGTCCACTCCACCTTTAATTGAGAAGGGGCTTCAATCCTGTACAGCCGATGCTGGGTTTCTGTGTGTTTTAAGTTTTCTCTTTGACACTTTGTTCTTCTTTTTCTATTCCCTTGCTGTTTTCTATGTTTCCTTGAAGGAAAAAGATTAGGGCCAGAGAAATTGAAAGAGGTAATAAAAGAAAAAGAATAAAAATAATAATAATAAAAGTTAGAAGAGGTGCCATACAAGACTTAGTAAAATTAATATTTAACTCATATAAGCAGTGTAGAGTAGTAGGATTTAAAAAGTGGAATACCTACAATGAAATGGAAAACAAAATAGAGAAAAATATATGGAATGATGTAAAAGGCCAGAATTATGAGGAGAGAGAGAAAGAGAAAAGAAAGGACAGAAAGAAAAAAGTTAATTAAAAAAAGAAAACAGAAGAGAAAAGATAGAAATCAAAACAAGTAAAGTTGAGGAGTAATAAAACACAGGTGGAATGTTAGAACCACAAAAGAAAGCAGAAGATAGAAATATGAAGGAAGGAAAAGAGATAGTGTTGGTAGACAAAATCAGTATACATAGAAAATGGGAAATCAAGGAAGAAGAAGCACAGAAAAGAAGAGAAAAGCTAGCAGCACCTAATTTAAAAAAAAAAAAAGGTGGAGAGGAATGTGGAAAGAAAAACAAGAAACAAAACAAAACAAGAAACAAACACAAGCAAGCAGTCAAACAAAGCTAAGGAAGAACAGTGTTCCTTCTTGGGCCTTGTGGAGACTCTCAGGCTGCCTTTGTTCATCAATCAATTACCCTGCAGGCTCCTCTCTGCAAGTTTTGAGGCAGGTTTTAGCGAGTAAACTAATTTTAATTTTTTATTTAAGTGATCTTTTTTTTTTTTCTTTTGGAAAAATAAGGTACCCAAAGAAGTTAGTACAAAAATAATGTCTATGTTTTCCCTGTCCTATGGTATCAGCTGGATGTTAGATATCCTGATGGATCACTACTCTTATAGGAGGTGTGAATCAAACTAGGGACCTCATATATTCAAGGCGGAAATTCCTCCACTGAGCTATCTTTCTAATTGGGTCAGTTAGCTCTTCAGAAAGCTATTCAGTCACTTTCCCCTGGGTAGGTTTTACTCTTCTAGCACAGCAGGATTCAGCAGGTTGTACGAGCAGATCCTGTCTCCTCTCTCCTGGTCAGGTTGAGTTCCCTTTTGAAATTCAAATGGGACCCTGATGACTGAGTACACAGCACACAGTGAAATGATTTTTGAGCCTCTTCTAAACCACCCCCTCCTCCCAGGAGACCTTAAATAGGCTCTTGAAAACTTATTAAGTGCTTCCCATTGCCTGACTCCCTTAGGGCAGTTGTAATTCTGATAGTCCTCAGTGCAGAACTATTAAATTGGCTGACTCTGCCCTCTCTCAGACCAAGACTTTGTATCCCAGGGCAGTTAGGTAAATCAGGCTTCCTCAGCAGATTTGCCTCTTCCTTCAGCCTTGTGCCACTTTGAGCTGGCTGGTGTGCTCCCCAAAGCTCTAAGGGAATCCATGCAACCAAATCCATAGAAAGGAAACCCCTCCTCACCCTTTGCAGAACCCTCCCACTCTCAGAGAATGCTCCATCTTGCTTGTTGGTCAAGGGGAGTCAGGGCTCACCCTGGTCCCCTGCCCTGAGGGTGGGGCTTAGCCAACCATGTTTTCCAGGAATGCAGCTAAAAACTAATGGTTTTATCTTAAACAATCAATCTCCCTGTCCAGATCCCTCCAGATCAATGCCCCAAATGCTCCTGCTCCATGAGCTCCAGGAAGAGCTCACTTGGGAAGAATCCTGTCCCCAATCAGCTGTCTTTTGTGAGAGAGATGGTGAGTGTCCACTTAAACTGATGACATCTTACCTTCTTCTCTCATTTGATTTTACTTGTTGTCTGCTCATTGTCTGCTCATTGTCTGTTCATTGATTTTGCTCTGTCTGCTCATTGCTTGTTTCCCTTGTTGTCTGATCATTGTCCATTTGTTGGATATCTGTTTTCTTTAGGAGACACTGGGTACCAAACCCTGACCCTCACATGTGGGAAGCGGGTGTTCACCTTCTTGTGCCATATCTGCTTTTATTTTTTATTATAGATATTTATGGCTATAAATTTTCCTCTTTTGATGAATCCCATAGATTCTAATATGTTGTGTTGTCATTTTCATTATTTCAATGTAGTTACTGATTTATTTTATTTTGCAATTTCTTCCTTGACCCATTGATTGTCTAAGAGTATTTGTTTAATTTCCATACATTATGTAACTTATTGATTTCTAACTTCATTCCATTGTGGTCAGAGAAATAAGCTTTATATAATTTCAATCTTTCTGAATTGGCTGAGCATTGATATGTGACCTAGTATATGGTCTATCCTGGAGAATGATCCATGTGTGCTAAAGAAGAATGTATATCCTGTTGTATTTGGGAGTAATGTTCTATAAATGTCTACTAGGTCTAGATCCTCTAATGTATTCATGGTCTCTGTTCCATTATTGACCCTCTGTAAAGATGTTCTCTCTAATGATGAAAATGGTATATTAATGTCCCCCAGCATAATTATAAAATTATCTATTTCTCCACTTAGTTTTTCCAATGTTGTCCCCAGGTATATTGGTGCCTCCCGATCAGGTGCATAAATGTTTACAATCATTCTTTTTTGTTGATAGGATATCACTTTTACTGCTAGTCAGTGTCTTTCTTTGCTCTTATAATAGTTTTGCTTTTAAAGTGTATTTTTGTCCAATATCAGTATAGCTATTCCTGCCCTTTTTTGGTTATTGTTTGCATGTAAAATCATTTTGCAACCATTCACTTGCAACCACATTATGTCCCTGGCCTAAGGTGAGTTTCTTGTAGACAGCATAAAGTTTGGTTATATTTACTTATCCACTCTACCAATCCGTGTCTCTTGAATGGAGTGTTTAATTCATTAACAATCAATGTCATTACTGTCAAGACATTACACACTGTTAGCCATATATTCATTAGGTTTATATATGTCATTTTTTTATTTTTCATTTTATATTTTTCATAATTCTTACTAATTATATACCTTTCTACACTCTCCTCCGACCCTCTCTTTCTTCTTATTCATTTCAATCTGGAGAACACCCTTTAGCCCCTAGGAAACATCTCAGACTGCCACTGCTCATCAATCAATCACCCTGCAGTCTGCCCTCCTCAGGTAAGGTAACCAGTTTTAGCAAATAAAATAAAGAATGAAAAACAAAAAGGTAAAATAAGAAAAATGAAAAAAAAAGATAAAAACCGAAAACAAACAAAAATATCTTAGTTTACAAAAATATCTTAACAATTTCCTTGTTAAGGGTGCCCTGTGGCTTCCTGACAATTCAATGGACCTCTCTCTGTATTGCTTCTCTAAGGAGGTACCGGCAAATGAACCAGAGACCTAGTATATATGAGTCAGGAATTCCTCCACAGAGCCACAATCACTCCACAGGTCAGGAGGTCTTCTGAAAACTTACGTGGATCTTCCCATTGCCTTTCATTCAGGAGAGTTGGACGTCAAACAGTTTGCCTGCTATATCTCCTGTCTTCCTTCTCTTCCAGGCTTCTTAAGTACCTGTCTTCCCCCAACCCATCACTGACCTAGTTCCTCTCTCTCCCAATGCAGTTGGGTGTGACTGCCTGCAGAATCAAATACCCCTTCATTCCCTCTGGGCTTGCTTCAATGCTAGTTAGGATATATTATGAGATTCAAAGGGGACTCAGCTTCCCAAAATCACTGAAAAGAAGCCAATTTCTGCCCTCAGCCAGACCTCTCCTCCCCCCAGGGTGGAGAACGTTCTTTCACACTCCATTGGCTTCATTGAGCCAGGGGTTTTATCGAGGCTATTCACCTCAAAAGTGGGGTATATGTTTGGTTTCCAGACACAGGGCTGGGTAACTCAAGGTATACATTTGACCTCTTTGTTCCTTTGTTCCTCTCTCTCCTGTCGGCAGATTTCCAACACAGCTCCCTCAGATACCTTTTTGCCTTTCCTCCTTTGTGTTTTTGAGAGAGTTGGGGTCTACTTACCTACTATGATGCCATCTTCCAGAAAGCCCTTGCCAACTTTTTAATCAGGCAGTTTGTCTCTTTATTAATGAGTTGTATGATCTCTTTATAAATCATGGATATTAATCCCTCTCGAATATGTGGTTTCCAAATATTTTCTTCTGTTGAATCAGCTGCCTTTTCATCCTTTGAGGTGCAAAAGTAGTGAATTTTGAGCAGGTCTCATTTATAAATTTTTTATTTTGTTGCTTGCTTTTTTGGTGTAAGGTTTAAGAAACTACCTCTTTCAACAAGAACTTGAAGAGGTTTTCCTACATTTTCTTCTAGGAATTTTATGGTTGGTGCTTTTATGTTTAGGTCCTTGATCTATTTTGAGTCTTTTATTATAAGGTGTGAGATAGGGATCCTCTTTTTTTCTTTTAGAGACTGCCATTCAATTATCCCAGCACCACTTGACTAGGCTGTTCTGACCTGGCTGGGAGGACTTGACAGCTTTGTCAAAAATCAATTGACTGTAGATGTGAGGGTCTATTTCTGAGTTCTCAATTTGGTTCCATTGGTCAATATGCCTATCTTTAGGCCAATACATGCTGTTTTTACCACTATAACTAAGTAATATGGTTTGAAGTCAGGAAGTGTGAGTCCTCCAATTTTGTTCTTATTTTTAAGATAATTTTGGCTCTTCTGGTCCCCTTATCTATCTAAATAAATTTGAAAATTGGCTTTTCCATTTCAAGAAAAAAAATGCTGTTAGGATTTTTATTGGTATTGCCTTGAACCTGTAAATTAAGCTAGGTAGAATTGACATCATAACTGTATTTAGTCATCCAATCTATGAACAAGAAATGTCTTTCCATTTATTTAAGTCTTTTTCAGGTTATTTTAATAATGTTCTGTAGTCTTCTGAATACAGGTCCTTATTTTCTTGGTTAAGTTTATTCCTAAATATGTGATTTTTTTAGTCACTATTATATTTCAATTTTTTTTCTCATTTCCTCCTCTGAAACCACATTAATTCATAGAAACTATATTTATTTATGCATATTAATCTTCTATCTTGTCACTTTGCTGAACTTGTCTAATAGTCCCAGGAGCTTTGTTGTGGATTTTTGAGGTTTTTCTAGTTATAGGATCATAAATCAGTGAAAGGTGCAAGTTTTTCTTTTTCTGTTCCTATTTGGTGCCTTTTATTTCTTTATATATCCTAATTTCTCTAGCTAGAACTTCGATCATAATGTAGAATAGCAGTGGTTACAATGAGCAACATTCTTCTAGATCTCAGCGAGAAATCTTTCATTCCTTCACTGTTGAGTACAATGCTAGCTGTAGGTTTTCCATCTATGCACTTTACCGTCTTAAGAAAGCTTCCTTCTATTCCTACCTTTTCTATTGTTTTTATCAAGAATGGTTGCTGTATTTAGTCTAATGCCTTTTTTGCATCAATCAAGATCATGTGATATTTCTTCTTAAATTTATCCCTGTGTTGTATCACACTAATTGCTTTTCTTGTGTTGATCCACCCTTAGATACCTGGGATAAAAACCCACATGATCAGGGTGTACAATTCTTTTCATGTGCTTTTGGATTTGACTTCAAGTATTTTGTTTTGGATTTTTGCATCCATATTCTTTAGAGATAGTAGTTTGCAATTTTTGTTCTTCATAGTATTGGTATTAGGGAGATGTTGGCTTCATAGAAAGTGTTTGGTAGTGTTCCTTCCTGTTCAATTTTTTGGTAGAGCTTGAGCAAGATTGGTATTAGATCACTTTTCAATGATTGGTAGAATTCACCTGTGAAGCCATCTAGTACTGGGCTTTTCATCTTTTCATGGCTTTGGATGACCATTTTGATGGTTTGTTGATTGGTTTATTGAGGTCTTCTATTTCTTCTAGGGCCAGTGTAGGTGGTTCATGTGTTTCTAGGAATTTGTCCATCTCATCTACCTTGTTTAGGTTGTTGGCATAGAGTTGTTCATTGTATCCTCTTATGATCTCTCTTATTTCTGTAGGGTCAGTGGTAATGACCCCCTCTCATTTACGTTTACTTGTGTCTTCTCCCTTTTTAAATTTGTCTGTCTAGCTAAGAATGTATCAAATTTGTTGATCTTCTCAAAGAACCAAGGTGTTTCTTTCCATTTCCGCTATCCTTTGCTTTGTTCTGGCCAAAGCCAAGATTCAGTGGTGGCTCTGCTGGCCAGTTTCACTGAAGAGAATTCCCCTGACTCTTCCTTCCTTTTCATTTTAATAACTGACAAGGAGGAAGATGTCTGTTCTCATTGAAATTGGCTGCAATGAGCCATGGTTTACCCCAGCTGAATATCTTGGGGGTAGGTATGTGGGGAAGGGAAGCACTTCCCAGCCAACTAGGGGATTTAATAACTCTCATTTGTTATTTCAGGTTATTTTTCTCTCTGTCCTTTGCCCTCCTAGTAGTTGTGTAGCACTGTCTGTCTGCTGATCCCCAAAACATGTCCCTAGGACAGCTTTTGGTTATTTCTCCATTGTTTTATGTGTGTATATCTGTGTGTCGGTGTGTGAGAGAAAGCGAGAGAGAGAGAGAGAGAGAGAGAGAGAGATAGAGAGAGAGAGTTTAACTCTGCCTGCCTACTCTGATGCCCTCTTCCTGGAACTCTCCAGTTTTAGTCCTTCCCATATTGTTTTCCCATTTTCATTCGTCTCATGATATTTACTGCTTTCCCTTGCAAGTTCTTCTTTGACCAATGATTGTTTAAGTGAGTATTCATTAGCTTCAACACATTTGTGGATTTTCCAGTTCTCCATCTAATATTGATATAATATTATTACATAATGATCATAGAAAATGCTCTGAATGATTTCAGTCTTTTAAAATTTATTAAGACTTGTTTTGTTATCCAAAATGTGAACTATCCTGGAAAGTGATGGATATTTACTTAATAATATATATATTCTGCTGTTTTGAAGAGAAATGCCATGTATATTTCTGTTAGGTCTAATTCACTTATCATAGTACTCATGTTCTCAGTTTTGCTATTAACTTTCAATTTAGATGCTCTATCTATTGAAAATATTGGCATATTTAATTCTCATAATATTAATGTAGAGTGTCTCCATCTTCCTTCAATTTTTTGGTCATTGTTGTAGTTGTTTGAGCTACTGTGGCTAGGTATTGAGTTCAGGATGTTGTATATGGGAAACTGTTCCTCATCTACTGAGCCACATAAGCTCCACTGCATTTTTTTGTTGTTGTTTACTTGCTGTTTGTTTTTGGTTTTCTTTTGTTTTTGAGGAGACACTGGGAACTGAAGCTCCCATGTTGGAAGCAGGGTTCAAATGCTTGAGCCACATCCACTACCCTTCCTTCAGTTTTGAAAGTTTTTGCCCCATGTATTTTGGGGTACTGTGGTTAGGTGCATAAAAGCTAGTGGTTGTTCTTTAGTCTTGGTGGATTACCACTTTTAGTAATATAGTGTCCTTCCTTGTCCCTTATACCAGGTTTAGACTTAAAATCTATTTTCTATGATATTAATATAGCTATCTTAGTTTTTCTTTGATTATTATTTCCATGGAATATATATTTCCATTCTTTTACTTTCAAAGTATTTATGTCTTTGGGTCAAAGGTGAGTGTCTTGTAAAGAATATATAGTAGGATCATGCTTTTTAAAATCCATCCACCAATCTGTGTCTTTTGATTGGATAATCATTCCATTAACACTCTGTGTTATTGTTATAAAGGCATTAATAACTTAAGGCATTTTTCTTTAATGTGTATATGTCATGTCTTTTTTACTCTATTTTCCTTTATTGCAAAAACTTTTTACTAAATTTCATCTCATGATTTATCAGAACATTCATTTTCTCATTTCTGTTTCTGTATATTTTTAAAATACTTTATTTGTGGTTACCCTGTGGTTTGTATTATCTAACCTGCATGTATAATCTACTAATTTGAAAAAGAATCTTCTTAGCCTCAGTACATACACACTCATTTTTTCCATAACCTTATGTTTCTGCTAATTTTATCCCAATTTACTGCCTTATAATTTTCATATCTGTTATCAGGTAAGTTTTTTTTTTTTGTTTGATTTTGCTCAGATTCTTATATGAATTAAAGTGTAAGATTGTATATTGAAGATACAGTACTATTGTGTTTTACATTTACCCTCTTGGGTACCTGTACCGACTTTGATGATTAGGTTTATGTGTCAACCTTGTCAGGTACTGGTGCCAATTTTTTGGCCAAGCAACCAGTGAACTCCTTCTTACTGTTAAGGCATTTCATGAACTTAAATGAAGAGTAAGTTGATTGCATCTAGTGCTGATTATATTTACAATCTACTAAGAGATTTCCTTCAGTAATGAGACCTATCTCATCCAATCACATTTGGGATTTTAAAAGCAGAAGCAATGATTTAGCAGTCAGAAAAGAAATTTACATTTCTAATTCATTCAGTCAAGTTTCTGCTGTGTGTAGTCACAAATAACTGTGGCCCCTGCTATTTTGATCTTTAATTAAATTCTTTTCAATAATTAAAGCTCATATATATCTAAATATATCCATTTTTGTTAAAGTATTTGTATTATTTCCAGATTTTTTCTATTATATGTAGTGTGGTTTTGAACATTCTTGTACAAGTTTCCTATTTCTTTTACTCATGTACAAGAGTTTATATTGGCATATAAATATGACTGGAATTATCGTGTCATAGGATAAGAAAAATTAACTGGTATATTAATCATCCAAAGGCATGCTGATGCAAAATACCAGAAATCTGTTGGCTTGTATAAAGGGTATTTATTTGGGGTAGAAGCTCACAGTTACCAGGCCATAAAGCATAAATTGCTTCCCTCACCAAAGTCTGTTGCCACATTTTGGAGCAACATGGCTGCCCACTTTCAGCCTTCCTCTTCCTCTTAAGGCTCCATGGTCCCAGGTTCTTCCAATATCAGCTGTAGGCCATCAGGCTATCTATGATTTGTCTCTCTTGCTGGGGCTCAATTCTTTCCAGATTCAGGCTTGCTTCTCTCTCTACAAGATCAGCTGTAGACTATCAAGTGGCTGGCTCATCTCTCTTCCCTGTACCTCTGCTATATCTGTGGAGCTCTCTTTATTCCTCTGTGTTCTTCTCCTGTGTGTTTACTTCCCAGGGCTCCAGCTCAAATCTCTAAATCTTCTGCTGTGTTGGAAGCTGAGAGAACCATACATCAAAATAAGTAAATTTACTTTGTTAAGAGTCATCCAAAAAATGCAAGCAATTGAAACAAAATTGCATGCTTTCCAGTTAACCTTCATGTCCATTCTACATCCTCTTGACCCATCCTCTTTGATAGCTATTGCTTAGAACCAGGTGAAAGAAGTGTGTTCTGACAATATCTTTCAGCTGCATCTTGTAATTCTTCTTAGTCTCCTAGAGATTCTGGGTCTTTGCATGTTGGCTTCTCACAAGGAAGAATGAATATCAGCCTGTTGAGAGAGTCAAAAACTTTTGGGCGATTAATGAGAAATGAGAGCAGCTAGAAAATTCTTCTCTCTATATATCTTGAATACATATATCCGAGGCTCATCCTGCCTGACTCCTGAGAGGATCCTTTCCAGGTGCTCACAGCACTAGCCAGATCTATTAACTCACCCTTGGGTTGATAGTCCTTCCTATAATGTTTCACTCCTCTCATCTCACACTCATGTCTCCAAGAATAACTTCTCCAAGTGCACTGACAGTGCAAAGGCTGTTTTCTCATGTTCTACACTGAAAAAAGGTAAGCTAAGAAAACAAATCATTAAAAAAATCTTATAAAATGCAATTTTGTCAATATATACTTTGGCAATGTACAGTATTCTATGGACATTGTCTATTGTTTGAAATCTATTGCTAGTTTTAGTAATTATATATAATTCAATGATAAACTTAAAAATTAGCTATAATCTAAATACTTTTAGAATATTTCATTGCTATTTAAATCTTTATTTGAACCCATATAAACATTTTAAAACTCCTGATACCTACTGCAAATTGATTTCCTGTGACATCCCACTACTTTACTATATAAAAGCTGTGGAGGGAGGAGACCTCACTCATCCCTCAGAACCAAATGGAAAACACTGTTAAAATCTGTAGTTATTTGATGGTTAAAAATTAGTATTTGTTGATTTTCCTCAGTGAATTTGAAGATTTTTCACATATTCATTTACCAAATGGAATTCCAAATCCATTCCATTTATATGGGCATAACTCTCAACTGGGTAATAGTAGATGTTCCTCACTAAGTGACTTTTGTCAATTTTTAACTTTCAGGCAACTGTGGCATGAACCTCCATTATTGATTCATCTTCACTTGTGTTTAAAGAGGTAATAAGAACATATCCAAGGGACATGGGTTTAATAAAAACAGTCAATGGTATCAACAAATTGCATCTTGATTATGAACTAAATCTCTGAAGTTAGAAGGGAAGGAGAAAAACATCAGATTTTATAAAGTAATGTCTGAGGAAGAGTTGGATGAATTATGTACTCCATCTCTATGAAATCAGTGGTGGTATTTATCCCTTGGTTGAAGCTAGCAGACTAATATTATATATTTTAAATCGTGTCCACAGAAGGAATGGGGACCCACAAATATTAGTATGCACAATAGAATATAATCCTGTCATTGCGGTCAGATAACATATTCTGCTGTATTTTCCAAATGGCATTCTCTCAAAGGTGAAATTCAGCATCATTAGTCATGATGGAAATACAATAGAAACCCTAATTGAATAGATATATAAAAGAATATGAATGGTAGCACTACGTATAATAGATATACAACTTAAACTAATGGAATTCTCAATCAATGATAAAAATTAACAAATAAATTGTGGTATATTCATGAAATGGGAGTATAAAAAGCAGAAAAATGTGCAAATTATGTCTACATATTAACAATATAAATTACTTGTTGATATATAATACGGAATGAAAAAAGGCAAATAATGCATACAACAATGTACTTTTATTTATCTAAAATTCAAAAGTAGTCACATTTTATTGTCTGAAAGATGTCAGCTAAACATGATTAGTGTACTGCATGGGTGCACAGTCACTATCACCCATCCTAAAGTCATGGGTACTAGAAGCAAAATTTTGTTAGTGGATCACTGGAGATAAAGTTTAGTGGTACCAGTACTATTTCCATTCCTTGATTCCTGAACCTGTGCCTAGGGGTAAACAGCACCATATATTGGGTGCTGATTTAGAACCCATACAGACTCTGGGAGAATATTATTCCAGCTTTGCAAGTTGTTGCCATCATGTAGTTGCTGTAATTGAGTCTTCAAAGGCCATTTCTTTGTTCTAATGATCCCATGTCTTTAAGTTGATGGGGTACTACTGAATTCCATGAGCATGGGCTCACTGTCATATTTTATTTGCTGTGAAATGATCTTCTTGATTATAAGCAATTCCATGT
The DNA here is from genome assembly GCA_026826555.1 of Tolypeutes matacus. NCBI lineage: Eukaryota > Metazoa > Chordata > Mammalia > Cingulata > Chlamyphoridae > Tolypeutes > Tolypeutes matacus. The sequence continues at coordinate 455,099 of JAKSZT010024918.1, read as the reverse complement.
GGAATTCTGTATTTCTGACATACATAATGTAAATGCATATATATATATAATGTATATTATGATAATGTAGAAATTAGCCCATGTGACTGTGACTGTGGGTATGTACAAGCAAGAATTCTGTAGGGTAAGCTGCAACCTGGGAATGTTGATGAATGTTTTCAATGTGTTCACCAGGGAAAACAGGCCTGCTGAAGGACAGATGGAAATTCTCTCTGACTACTGAAATCATCAGTTCTCTCCTCTTAATACCTTCAACTGATGTATGTGATTCCATTGCTCACATCCTTCTCATTGTTGAAGGCAATCTTCCTAGCTGACTGTAGATATAATCAGCCATAGATGCATCAATTTAATGATGGTTTCAATCCATGAAATAGCTTCACAGTAACAATCAGGAATGTGCTTGCTCGATCAAAAAACTGGACATCATAATCTAGCCCAGTTGACACATGAACTCAAGCATCATGTATATGCATGTACACTGCCTTCTGTTTATCCAGTCATCTAATAATGGATACTTAGGTTGCTTTCAATTTTTGACTGTTGTGAATAATGTTGCTCTGAACATCACTGTGAAAATATCTGTAATAGTCACTGTTGTCTATTCCTTGGTGGATATACCTAGAAGTAGGGTTGCCAAGACATGTGGTAATTCTATACATAACTTTCTGAGCAAATGCCAAAACCACATTTACTGCTCTATTTTACATTCCCAACAACAATGAATGAGTGTTCTTATTTGTGCACATTCTCTCCAGCATTTATTTTACATTTTTTAAAATAATCATTTTTTTTTCTGTGTATAATGGTCTTTTTACTTTTGAATTGCAATTCACTATTGCTTATGATATAGGGCATCTTTTCATGTACTTACTGTTCATTTGTAGATTTGCAAAACCTTTTAACTTCATTTTTTATTAACTTTATTTTGTACATTTAATAATTGAAAATATAAACAAAACCTAAAGAGAAAACACAGTTGAATAAAAACATATAATTCTCAATTAAATGTACTGGATACATATAATTTTTTAAAAATCATATAATATGTTACGCAATATATTTAGTTCATAGTAATGCAATCATACGGTATTTGTCCTTTTGTGTATGGCTTGCTTTGCTTAACATAATGTCCTCCAGGTTTATTCATGTTGTCATATGCTTTACAACTACATTTCTTCTTACAGCTGCATAATATTCCATTATGTGAATACACCACAATTTGTTTATCCATTCATCTGTTGATGGACACCTGGGTTGTTTCCAACTTTTGGCAGTCATGAAAAATGCCACTATGAACACCAGTGTGCAGATGTCTGTTTGTGTCACTGCTCTGAGTTCTTCTGGGTATATACCCACTAGTGGTATTGCAGGGTCATGTGGTAAGTCTATATTCAACTTCTTTAGGAACTGACAAATAGTTCTCCACAGTGGCTGTACCATTCTGCATTCCCACCAACAGTGAACAAGTATTCCTATCTCTCCACATCCTCTCCAACACTTGTTGTTCTCTGTCTTTTTAATAGTGGCCATTCTGATAGGTGTGAAATATGTCATAATTTTGATTTGCATTTCCCTCATCATTAGTGATGTTGAGCATTTTTTCATGTGGCTTTTTTTTTTGCCATTTGTATTTCTTCTTTGAACAATATCTATTTAAGACTTTTGCCCATTATTTAATTGGGTTATTTGTCTTTTTATTGTTGGGTTATAACATCTCTTTATATATCCTGGATATTAAACCCTTATTGGATATGTGATTTCCAAATATTTTCTCCTATTGGGTTGGCTGCCTTTTCACCCTTTTGACAAAGTCCTGTGAGGTGCAAAAGTGTTTAATTTTGTGGCAGTCCCATTTATCTTTTCTTTTGTTGCACAGGCTTTGTGTATAAAGTCCAAGAGGCCACCACATACTACAAGGTCTTGAAGATGTTTTTCTACATTTTCTTCTAGTAGTTTCATGGCCCTGTATTTTATATTTAGGTCTTTGATCCATTTCAAGTTGATTCTTGAATAGGGAGTGTGATAGGGGTCCTCTTTCATCCTTTTGGTTATGGATATCCAGTTGTTCCAACAACATTTGTTGAAGAGACTGTTTTGTCCCATTTACATTAACTTGGTATGTTTGTCAAAAAACCAGTTGTCACAGTTGTGGGAGATGTTTGTGTGGCATGTGGTGGGAGGTGGGGAGGTGGGCAACATGGGAATCCCAGGGGGTTCTGTGTAATATTTTCGGTAATCTAAGCACCTCTTAAAATATATTTATATATATATAAATAACATTTTTGTAAGCAAATGCACATATATGCATATATATTTATGTATCGTTTTACAAATAATGGTATGTATTGTGAAAATTTTGATTTTTACCCACAATAAAAAATTAATTAATTAAAAAAAAAAAACAAAAACCAGTTGTCTGTATAGATGAGTGTTTATTTCTGGATTCTCAATTCTATTCCATTGATTGATGTGTCTGTCTCTATGCCAGTCCCGTTCTGTTTTGACCACTGTAGCTTTGTAATATGTTTTAAGGTCAGGCAGTGAAATTCCTCCCACATCACTCTTCTTTTTTAGAATGCTTTTGGCTAGTTGGGTGCACTTTCCCTTCCATATGGATTTGGTAATTGCCTTTTCTAATTCTGTAAAGTAAGTTGTTGGCATTGCAATGAATCTATAAATCACTGGGTAAGATTGGCATCTTCACGATATTTATTCTTCCAATCCATGAACATGGAATGTTTTTCCATTTGTTTAGGTCTTGTAAAATTTCTTTAGCATTGTTTTAGAAAAGATATCTGCATATAGGTCCTGTTCTTCTATGTTTAAATTAATTCCTAAGTATTTGAGTCTTTTTATTGCAATTGAAAATGGAATTTCTCCCCTGATTTCCTCCTCAGATTGTTCAGTAATATTGCACAACTGATAAAATTGGGTTCTTTGTATTTATGTTGCTGGATTGTAGGTTTTTTTAATTTCTGGATATTAAGCCTTATTATAGAAGTGTTTTCCAAATATATTCTATCATTTTGCAGGGTTTTGTTTACTTTCTTGATAAAGTCCTTCAATACACATATTTATAATCTTTTTGGATTCCCTTTCATGTATTTTTTTTTTTCTTGCTCTGCTTTTCGTGTAAAGTCTAAGAAACCTTTGTCAAACACAAGGTCCTGAAGATGCTTCCCTGTGTTTTCTTCTGGTAGTTGTATCAATTGGGATCTTATTGTTAGGTGTTTAAACCATTTTCAGTTAAGGATCGTGTGTTAGTGCGAGGTGAGGGATACCCCTTTATTCTTTTGCATATAGATATTTAGTCTTCCCAACACCAATTATTGAAGAGAATATTCTTACATCATTGAGTGAATTTGGCAACTTTATAAAAACCTGTTGGCCATAGTGAGGGTTTATTTATGAAGTATCAATTCCATTCCAGTCCAATGAATTCCATTGCTGTATATGTCTATCCCTGTGTCAGTATCATGTTGGTTTGATTAAAATATTTGTTTTCCTTACAAGTGTATAGAAACATCACTGATTTTTTTGCATAGATCTTGGTACCCCTCCAACTTTGTTGAATTTGTTTATTAACTCAATGGGTTTGTTGCAGATTTTCCAGGATTTTCTAAATATAGCATCAATTCATTTGTAAATAGGATTTGTTTTATTTCTTTATTTCCAATTCGAATGCATTTTATGCTATTTTTTGCCTCATTGTTTTGGCTAGGATGTCTAGTACAATGTTGAATGGTAGCAGTAACTGTGGGTATCTTTGTTTTGTTCCTGTTCTAGGGAGAATTTTTCAGGCTTTTACAATTTAGTATGATGTTAGCTATACATTTTTTATATAAGCCCTTTATCATGATGTGGTAGTTTCCTACACTTCTGGATTTATTAAGAAGGTTGCTGGATTTGTCAAGCATTCTTCCAAGTGTTCTATTTATGGGGTGCATTACATTAAATTAATTTCTTATGTTGTAATGATTTTGCATA
>JAKSZT010024918.1:425981-446433 GCA_026826555.1 Tolypeutes matacus | reverse complement strand
ATTGACAAAATTGCATTTTATAAGATTTTTTAAATGATTTGTTTTCTTAGCTTACCTTTTCTCAGTGTAGAACATGAGAAAACAGCCTTTGCACTGTCAGTGCACTTGGAGAAATTATTCTTGGAGACATGAGTGTGAGATGAGAGGAGTGAAACATTATAGGAGGGACTATCAACCCAAGGGTGAGTTAATAGATCTGGTTAGTGCTGTGAGCATCTGGAGCTCACTCCTGCAGAGGATCCTCTCAGGAGTCAGGCAGAATGAGCCTCGGATATATGTATTCAAAGTATAGAGAAAGAAGAATTTTCTAGCTGCTCTCATTTCTCATTAATCGCCCAAAGGTTTTTGACTCTCTCAACAGGCTGGTATTCATTCTTCCTTGTGAGAAGCCAACATGCAAAGACCCAGAATCCCTAGGAGACTAAGAAGAATTACAAGATGCAGCTGAAAGATATTATCAGAGCACACTTCTCTCACATGGTTCTGAAGCAATAGCTATCAAAGAGGATGGGTCAAGAGGATGTAGAATGGACATGAAGGTTAACTGGAAAACATGCAATTTTGTTTCAATTGCTTTTGTTTTTTGGCTGACTCTTAACAAAGTAAATTTACTCATTTTGATGTATGGTTCTCTCAGCTTCACATATGTACATAATCATATAACTATCATCACAACCAAATACAGAACAGTTTCATCACCCAAAAATGCTTCCTCTATTTGTCCCCTCTAGAGTCAAATCCTTGCTCATATCTAATCCTTTCAAATAACTAATCTCTCCATCTCTATGGTTTTGCCATTTTCAGCATGTCATTTAAGTACAATCATAAAATATAAATCCTTTGAGATTGTTTCACTCAGCAATAATCCTTTGATTTTATCCAACCTGTTCCATATACCAATAGTACTTTCTTTTTCTTATTTTTAGTTGTTTTTCATTATATAAATGTTAATGAAGGAAAATGAACTTTTATAGCAAAAGACCCACCCTCAACAAATATTAACAGTTAAGTGTTTATTACCTGTTTTGGGTAACTGATACTTTATAGTCATATATTAATATTATAACAAAGCATGCAGTGGTCAAGAAAAGAGAACCCATCTGATGGCACAGTGGTGTGAGGATGACATCCAAGTCTGTTCTTAGTGAACAGATTATCATATTGGTTATGATTACATGGTTAGTGAACCCATCCCTACCAGTTACCAACAACGTGACTTAAGATATTTCCTTAATCTCTGTATTCCTCCATTTTTCTGATGGAAAACATGGGGTTACTAATAGTAGTTGCCTTGCAAAGATTTTGTGAAGCAAGATTGAGAAAAAATGTGTGAATCACTTAGACTGTCAGGCATGCCATCATCGTCACCATCATAACAATCTTCACCTACTAAAGTATATCAAATTATTTGGTGTAAAGGAATCTATCCAAAGGTTAATAGTTACCTTCTAATCCATTGTTACTACTACAGAGGTATTCCTTTCATTTTCCCCAATATGCCTTTTCCCCTTTCCCTCCTGATGAATTGGATTGAGAAAGGCGTTTTCTGGGTTTGGAACAATGGTCTAGATGTCATCCTCACACCACTGTGCCATCAGATGGGTTCTTTATACACTTTCAAATGTATCAGTAAAACAGTTCACAGGGAACTAAAGCAGATTTCAAGTATCATTAACAGAAACTAAATCCTCCACTCTGTCAAAGACAGAGAAAACCCTAATCGTGAACAGATGAGATTATGCATAACTTGTAGACTACCATACCATAAATTATTCTACTTCTTAATGACTATCTTAATATAATTTACTTACCTTGCATGAAAGAATATAGCTTGCAAGATGTCATTTTTTTCCAATTCCTCCAGGTGTGCAGTTAGGTCTTCAATTTTAGCTATTTCTTCTTTTTCAATATATGCATTTATGGCTATGAACTTCCCTCCCAATACAGCTTTGACTGCATCCCATAGGTTTTGATATATTGTGCTGGTCGTTTTCTTTCGTTTCAAGGTAGTTACTGATTTCTTTTTCCTCTTTGACACACTGTTTGTCTAAGAGTGTGTTGTTTAACTTCCATATCTTTGTGCCTAATCTGGTTCTCTGGCCCTTAGTGTTTTCCAAATTCATTTTATTGTGGTCAGAGAAATTACTCTGTATAATCTCAATCTTTCTGAATTCATTGAGAGTTGTTCTGTGGCCTGTCATGTGGTCTATCTTAGAGTGTAATCCATGAGCACTTGAGAAGAATGTATATCCTGCTGTATTTGGTTGTAGTGTTCTGTGTGTGTCTATTAGGTCCAGGTCTTCTAATTTATTATTCAGAGTCTTTGTTTCTTTATTGATTCTCTGTCTAAGTGTTCTGTCTAATGGTGATAATGCTGTACTAAAGTCTCCCACTATAATTTTAGAGGCATTTATTTCTCCACTTAGTTTTTCCAGTGTTTGCCTCATGTATTTTGAGGCACCCTGATTAGGTGCATAAATGTTTATGATTGTTTTCTCTTCTTGAATGATTACCCCTTTTACTAATATATAGTGTCCATCTTTGTCTCTTACAATAGTTTTGCATTTAAAGTCTATTTTGTCTGATATTAGCATAGCTACTCCTGCCATTTTTTGGTTATTGTTTGCTCGTATAATTGCTTTCCAGCCATTCACTTTCAGCCTCCTTGTATCCCTGGTCCAAGGTGGGTTTCTTGTAGACAGCATATAGATGGATCATATTTCCTTATCCATTCTGCCAATCTGTGTCTCTTGACTGGTGAGTTTAATCCATTAACATTCAGTGTTATTACTTACAGCAAATTTCTTACATCAGCCATATTTTCTTTTGGGTTTATGTTAGTAATATGTTATTTTTATTTCTCTTTTTATCTTTTTACTTGTTCTTATACTCTCCTCTAACTCTCTCTATCCTGTTTTTCCCTTTCAACCTGCAGAACTTCCTTTAGTATTTCTTAAAGTACATGTTTCTTATTGGCATACTCTCTTGATTTCTGTTTATCTGTGAATATTTTGTACTCTCCACCATTTTTGAATGTGAGTTTTGCTGGGTAGAGAATTCATGGCTGGAAGTTTTTTTCCTTTAGTCCTTTGACAATGTCATACCACTATCTTCCTGCCTCCATGGTTTCAGATGAGAAATCATCACTTAATCTTTTTGTGCTTCCCTTTTATGTGATGGTTCTCTTTTTGCTTGCTGCCTTGAGTATTTTCTTTTTGTCTTGAGCATTAGGCATTTTGATAATTATATGTCTTGGAGTAAGCCAGTTGGGATTTATACTGTTTGGGGTGTGCTATGTTTCCTGAATACATACATCCATCTCCCTCAATAGGGTTAAGGTGTTTTCAGCCAAAATTTCCTTCAACACTCTTTCTCTTCCCTTACCCTTCTCTTCTCCTTCTGGGATGCCTATAATGCATATGTTTGTGCATTTTGTGTTGTTGGTTAAATTCCTTAGTTCCTGCTGGATTTTTTCTATCTTTTTATCTATATGTTCTACTCTTTTTGATTTCAGATGTACTGTCTTCCACTTCACTAATGCTTTCTTTTACCTGTTCAAATCTGCAGTTATGTAATTCCAGTGCCTTTTTGAATTCTTGGATTGTGCCATTCATCATCAAATCTGTTATCATTTTATGTAGGTTTACAATTTCTTCAGTATGTTCTCCCAGTGTCTTCTTAATATCTTTAATCTCTTATTTCAGTTCATTAACTTGGTCCATGATATTTGTTTGGACAGCTTTGCTTAGTTGTTCAATGTTCTGCATCTCTTCCTGTTTTTTTGTTTGCTCATTGGAGTGTTCCATGTCTTCCTGTTTCTCAATATGGTTTATACTTTTTTGTTGCCCTCTAGTCATCTTTTTATCTTGTTGGGTTTACTCAGTTGATTAGATTCTCTCTCTGCTCTAGAGTTTTATTTAGCTGGTGGTTCTGTGTGTGTGTGTTAAGTCTTCCCTTTGACACTTGTTCTTCTTGTTCTATTTCCCTGCTTTTTTCTATGATCCCTTGAAAGAAAAAGATTAGGGCCTAAGTAATCAAATGAGATTAGAAGGAGGGAAAAGGATAATAGTAATATTGATAAAAGTTAGAAAAGGGGCCTTATACGACTTAGTAAAATGAATATTTATCCTCTGGAGGCAGTGTAGTATAATAGGAAAAAAGAAAGTGGAATACCTACAATGGAATGGGAAACCAAATAGAGGAAAATATATAGTATGATTTAAAAGGCCAGAATGATGAGGAGAGAGAGAAAGAGTAAGAAGAGGGCTGAAAGGAAAAAGTTAATAATAATAATTAAAAAAATAAAACAGAATAGACAAGATAGAAATCAACACCCATGAAGTTGCAGACTAATGAAAATAGGTGGAATGTAAGAACCACAGCAGAAAACAGATGGTAGAAAGATGAAGGAAGGAAAAGAAATAGCATTGGTAGACAAAATCATTATACACAGAGAATGGGAAATCAAGGAAGGAGAAGCACAGCAAAAAATAAACAAGCTAGCAGCACCTAATTTTTAAAAAAAGGAAAATTAAAAGGGGTGGGGGGAGGAAAGAGGAAAGAAAAGCAACAAACAAACAAACAAATAAAGAAAAACCAAACAAACATACAAGCAAGCAGTCAAACAAAGCTAAGGATGAACCGTGTTCCTTCTTGGGCCCTTGTGGAGCCTCTCAGCCTGCTTGTGTTCACCTATCAATTACCCTGCAGGCTTCTATCTGCAGGTTTTGAGGCAGATTTTACCAATTAAACTAAGTTGAATTTTTTTAAAAGTAACCTTCTTCTTCTTTTTTTTTTTTTTTTTTTTTTTGAGAAATAAGGGACCCAAAAGAAGGCCTCTTCTGGAGCACCACCTCCACCATGAGCACCCTAAATAAGCTGGTAGAAACTTATCAAACACTTTCCACTTCCTGGCCTCCCCTAGGGAGCTGAGACTCTGATACTCGTCAGCACAGAATGATAAAATTGGCTGACTTCACCCCTCCTGAGCCAAGCCTCATATTACAAGGTGGTTAGGTAAATCAGGCTTCCTCAGCAGATTCACCTCTCCCATCAGCCTGGTGCCACTTCAAACCTGTTGGTTTGCTCACCAAACATGTAAGGGCATCCAGACAACCAAACTCACAGAAAGGAAACTCCTCTCCACCTTCTGTCAGAACTCTCCCACTCTCAGAGAATGCTCCTTCTCACCGGGTTGTTGGTGGGTTTTGGGGCACATCCCAGGGTGGCTAAGTAAATCAGACTTCCTCAGCAGATTTGCCTCTCCCCTCAGCCTGGTGCCACTTCATGCCTGCTGGTTTACTTGCCAAACCTGCAATGGGGTCCAGACAGCCAAACCCACATAAAGGAAACCCCTTTCACTCTTGGAGAATGCTATTCTCATTGGATTGCCGACAGGTGTCAGGGGTCATCCTAGTTCTTTGCCTTGAGGGTGGGGCTTAGCCAGCTGGGGAAAAACTCACAATTTTATCTTGAGCAATCCACCTCACTGTCCAGCTCCCTCCAGATCGATGTCCTTAACGTTTTCACACCATGGTCTCCCAGACCAGACCACTGGGACAGGATCCTGTCCTCAATCAGCTGTCCTCTGTGAGAGAGACAGTGAGTGCCCACCTAAACCGATGCCATCTTGCCCCTCTGTTTTAATGTTCTTGATATATTGTTTAGCTATCTCAATTGCTTATATACTTTTTTAAAGCAAATAATGCAAGGATATAACTTTATCTTTTACAAATTAAAATCAAATAACTAAAATTTTAATAATAGTTTATCTTGTTTTAGATATTTTTAATGCATATAAAATTTCTTTGTATGGATTTTTGAGACTTTGTTCACTTTTTCCCTTACACATGTGTTAACACCAGTTAGTTCCAATTTTGATGCAAAATAGGTTTCACGTGTACATACTTCCAGACAAGCTTAAGAATTATTTTTTCCACTGAATAATTTTTTGAGATACTTATTTTGATGGTGTTAAAATTGTAAAGTAATTAGAGAAGAAGTTATATTTGAAAATAATTATTTCTTAGTAGTGACAGGTGATATTAGTTTCCATTTATCCATACTTTCCTTAAGACAATACTTTAAACCCTTCAGTGAAGGTTTGTAATTTCATGTTCTTTTCTTATTAGACTATTTCAAAGGTATTTTAATGCTCTCTCTCTCTCTCTCTCTCTAATATATATATATTTGGGGAGATATCAATTTTTTGTGTGTTTGTATTTCACAAGAATAATTTTGGAAGGTCTATGTGACAAATTTCAGCACAAAATCCAAACTCTACAGATGTCTTCAACAAAAAAGCCATTTACTCTTGGCTCTTTTAATACAGGTGACGTATCATACTATATCACAAATGGTAGAGGTGCAGTTAACACATTCAGGGGCATAATATTAAAGAAATAAGGTGTTTCCTTCCCACTGCTCTTTAGCTAATAAATAACAATACAAATATATGTTAATGACCATCACAATCACCAATAAATCAATTTGCAGTATAAAAATCTACAGGCCTACTAATTTAAAAGGCTGAAACTAATAAAATAGTATTAAAATCAGTGTTTTTATCCTTTGGTTAACAATCTCAGTTTCAGATTTCTTTGATCACAATTTTGCAAGTTGTGTAAGGGACTTGGGAGAACAAGAGAGATGGGGGAAATTGGCAGTGCAGGTGAGTTGCAGAGCTGGGATAGTGGTTCAATTTAGTCATTACCAGATTAGGACAGTGTTTGGTAGTGTATTGTAAAGAATATTAAGTATCAATAATTCATCAGCTCAAACAACATTTAATGATTGCTATCAGTGAGCTTAAGGAATAAGCAGAGATTGGCAAGGTGAAACAAAGTGAAAGAAGGGAAATGAAAAATGGAAAAACATTTTAGTTTGGGGGAATGTGAAAAAGCCATTCAAAAAACTACTTTAGTTTCCACTCAGAAAGTGTTCTTCCCATAAACTTCCTGTACCTGGATTGAAAAACACCAAGTTTAGAACACAATTTGTATAGGCATTACATTTCACTAATTTGATTTAGAAAGACTACATGTCTGATTTAGGAAGAAGTATCAGCGAATATTCAGAGGTATAGCTTTGTTATTACATTGAGTAAAAAGAGCAATAATGCCAACTGTTGGAGTAATAAACAGAGGTCTGCCAGGCTGGTCTTGAAGAATAGTTCAGATCTCTTTTTATGTCAGCAGCCCAAGAGTATTGAAGAACTTGTAAATAGACCTCAAACATGCTCCTTCCAATTCATCAAAACAATTCTTAATATCTCAACTTGCCAAGATGAATTGTTCTAGTCAGATGTAGATATCAAAAATGAAATTTCTAAAGTACTATCAAATTAGGAGTTACTGTGACATGAAATAAAGAAGGCATTTATTTCAGATATTAGCCAATTTTCATAAAATATTTATCTCTAATTTCAGTTTACTCCAACATTCCTTTATAATAAATAAGACAATGACTGAAATTAATCATTTCCTACAATTCTCAACTCATAGAAATGTACAATTTAGCTCAGTCAAAATCTTCATCAAGCAATGGCAAAACAGTTTAGAAATATGTCTTCAATTACCTGAGCTTTGAGGTAGTACAAAAATTGAAAAAATTTAAAAACTCTTTACTCTAATGGAAGCTAAGCAATTACACTTGGGAATCCTTAATGACAGTTCTTTCCCAATGGAAAACCCTGAGATTTGAAGCACTGTGACTTTACAGAAAGCAGGTTATTTTAATGAGGAAATTTTATCTTTAATAAAGAGACAATCAATATTTTATTTTTGTGCACTTCCTCAGCATTTCACAATTCCTCAACAGACTGAGTTAGGTAAATTTTAGCATTATATGTTACAAACATTTTTTGTAAGACTTGTATGAATAAAAAGGTTTATCTATTTGGATGATATAGAAATAAGAACATAATCTGCTTAAATCAGTTAACATATTTCTTTTAAATAATCCTACCTTTTATTTTATTTCTTATTTTAGTGCATTGGTTAGGGCAAATGTGAACGATAATAATGAGCAGCCTTTATTTTTTCTTGATTTTAATGGGCACCATTTTAGTAGATATGTAATTGTATTAAGAAAAATTTATATAAGGATAAATTTTCATAGTTTTGGATGTACTAGTTTTCACAAGTCACAAAAGCAGCAGGTCATAAATAGAGGTGTGGATTTCAAGTTTAATTTCCTCTGATGAGATCAGCTATACACTAGTTATTTCTGGGTATACTTCATAACTCCAAGGTTGGTCAATCATTCAAGTACATTTCAAACCCATTCTGGATATGCTATACACCTCTTCGAAAACACAGAAGTGTTTTATGATAAGTTCCTCTCACAGTAACTTGTTTCAGAAGAGGAGAGAAGAAGGAGATGTGGCCCATGGATACTCTTAAAAAGCCTCAGTCAATGTGCACAATCACCAATCCTGGTTATTTACCCCTGGGAACAGTAGTCATGGACTCCTCTGTATCTTGCCTGCTCTAGCCACCTCAGACATTCTGTTGTTCACTGGTGGATCCATGAATTCCTTAGAACCAAGTTCTTTCTAAATGTGGAGGCTCTTTCTCAACCCAATACCTCTTCATCCTCTAGGGGAATATGCTTGTGTTGACTGTTCTGTGATATTTTCAGAAACTGTGAGATTCATGGGCACTTTGCCATGTTGTCTATGCCCAATTGCCCCTATACATCCCTCCTATTATTCATCTGCCCTTTTGAAGAAGGCAGATATGGTGAACCACATCCAGACTACCAGGTGGGATATGAACCACAGTGACATTTACAAGACCACAAGTTCCCAAAGAGGTGTGCTGTCTCTAAATCTTGCCATTTTCAGGGCAGTTCATAGATTTCTCTGTTCTCAAGAAGACTTGAAAAGCATAAATGCGATGCTCTTTATTAACCCTAAATTGACTTCTGCTTCCCTCCAGGTTGTTATGTAAGTAGCAAGAGGAAGGTCTCAGTTAAACTTGCCTCCTTCATATTTTAATAATTATACATTTATTTATATATGTATGAAAGAATTATAGTTTTGGGAAACAATTAAAAAATATGATGCCTTAGTTCTCCTTTTTTCCTCTAACATCCCTTCTCTGAAACTCTGGACAAAGGGGAGAAAGAAAGTCTCAGAGCAACATAAAAATTTCCATGGATGTAACTCTTTTAATAAATATTATCACCTTATTACATAGTATGATATTAATGAATGTTTACAGCAGTGTGGCTGTGAATGTGCAGGAACTTCTGTAGCTGGAAATCTTGCAGAAAACTCACTGTGACAGAATAGTGTGACCAAATTACTAGTGTATGAGAGGAAACTTCCTAAGGGGCACACTTTCAATTTTATTCATTTATTTACTCACTATTGAAGTGCATACTATGCACTGGGCCTGCAAATCACTCCGTATAAAAAAAGAAAGGATATCCCTGTCAAAAAGAACTTACCTACAGAAATAAATAAAAGACATATGAAGACAAATAAATATTCCCAAGTTCTCTGGGTCCTATGGTTTAACTGTTTATAAAATGATGAAAAAATGATCATGAGGAATCAGACTAGAAACAAGAAAAGGCACCAATAAGTTCATAAGAAGAAAGGGAAATTAAAAGAAATAACATCATAAATAAAGAAAGGGAATAACTAGACTATGTTATGCATTTAGCAAAAGCTTAAATATTTCAGTATGCTCTCAAATAGGGGGCAAGATTCAAATCATACAGTGCTTCTGTGAAATATCAATGAAAGTGAAATGTCTCCTTAAGTAATAAAGCCTCAAAAAGAGGTTTAACAGGCAATACTATAAGCTCTGCTACTGAGAGAACAAGATGTGGCTACTAAATACAGAATTGGCTGGAAGGAAGCAGTGGTAAAGTTTGGGAGCCTCTTAAAAACCTGTATCATGGATGCAGATAGGGATTATCAGTATTAGGCAGAGATGACAGTCATAGGATAGGTTGAATGGGTAGAATCCAATTGATTCTATAGTCATTAAATGGGATGCCAGAAGTGAGGAGTTACACATTAAACCCAGGAACCAATTTGGAAAATCATGTATAGGAAGAAAAATATTTAAAATAAATTTTAAAAAATACATGTTTTGGGTATTTTGATACATTATGAATTAAATATTTAAAAGGTAATGTGTAATGCAAGTTATATTAGTCAGCCAAAAGGGTGCTGATGCAAAATACCAGAAATCTGTTGGCCTTCATAAATGCTATTTACTGGGGGTAGAAGCTTTCAGCTACCAGGCCATAAAGCATAAGTTACTTCCCTCACCAAGTCTGTTGCCATATGTTGGAGAAAGATGACTGCTGACATCTGCAAAGCACCACTCTCCCTCTTCCTCTTAAGGCTCTGTGGTCTCAGCTTCTTCCAATATCAGCTGTAGGCTGGGAAAAGTCTCATCTCTCTCCTGGGGCTCATTTCTCTCCAGGCTCAGCTCCTCTGATCTCTCCACAAGGCTAGCTGTAAACAGTCAGGCAAATGGCTCATCTCTCTTCCCAGGGCCTCTGCTGTGTCTAATGGAGCCTTCTTTATTTCCTCACGTAACTGCTTCTCTGTGTCTTTACTTCCCCAGGCTCTGCATCCAAAACTCTTATTAACTTCTCTGCCATGTAGTTTTCTCCTTGAGTCCCCACATCAAGGGGGCAGGGACTCAATGTACTGGTGGGTCCAATCAATACCCTAATCATAATTTAATCAAATAAAAATGAAGCCATTGAATTTAATACAATCTAATATGTCCAGAGGAACAGACCAGTTTACAAACACAATCCAATACCTATTTTTGGAATTCATAAATAATACCAAACTGCCACACAAATGTAGAAGACAAGCATTTTAGATTCAATATATTCATTCAAAGAAAACATTTTTAATTGGGATTTATATATATATACAGTCAGTTGAGAGTGATTCCTCAAGAATAGCATTATTTAAGGAAAGAGAGGATTTACCTACCACCAGTTATGGAGACTTCAATAGAGGGTGATAATGAACAGGGGAAAAAAAATAGGAGGCCTCATGCAATCTATGTGAAATTAGCATGTTTAAAAAGAATTTAAAAATAAATCTATATCCCTTTTTCATAAAATATAACCAAATGAATTAATGTTGAGAAACCAGAAAGAGATAAAATGTTAAAAAAAAAATAGAAGAGTATTACAGGGACAGCTTATCCCCAAAGATACCTAAAATTTAAGAGGAAAAAGATTATTCAGTTGTTCTCTCTGTTTTCTCTCCACATTTCTCTCACTCAGGACAGAAGAATTCAAACCAATGCAAATTGAGTCATCAAAATAATCACATGATTCACTGACATATCATCATTAAACAAGGTACATAATTCATTTGATTTTTCCACTGAGAGAAGTTGCACCTTTATAGACCAAATGAACCTGCATAGTCATAGTCCAAGGTAGTTTCCTATTTCTGTTTCCTCACTTTTTATAAGCATAGCATGATGAAATTTCAAGGGAGATGAAAAATGTACAATCAGACAAGAGTGACACAATTCATCCTCAGGGACTTTTCAAATACCCAGGAATTGAAATTTGTAGTCACCTTATTTTTCTTGTTTGACTACCTGTTTTGTCTCCTGGGAAACGTTTCCATTATCATAGCTGTGATCAGGGAACGCCGTCTCCACTTTCCCATGCATTTCTTCCTGAAGAACTTGTCTTTTCTGGTCATGTGCTACAACTCTGTTTCCATCCCCAAGACCCTGTGACCGCCCTCTTGGGCTCTGGGGTCATTTGCTACCTGGGTAGCTTTATATGCTTATTACACTCATTTCTACTGAATGCTTTTGGCTCACCGCCATGGCCTATGACTGGTGCTTGGCCACTTACAGGCCCCTGCTCTAAGCCTCCATGATGAGCCTCAAACTCTGCTCTGAACTGGTAATCATGGCCTGGGTTGCTGGGGCCAGATACTCAGCCTTCCACACAGTAAATACCTTCTCCCTCCCCTTCTGAGGGCCCAATGTAATTGACCATTTCTTCTGTGACATTCATCCTGTCATGAGACTTTCCTGCACTGATTTTCACATCAATGAGGAAGTGGGCTTTGCTGTTAGCAGCTGCATCATCATGAGCTCCTTTGCCCTCACAATTGTATCCTATGCCTGCATCATCTTCACAATTGCTGGGATTTCCTCTGTGGATGGTACAAAATAACTACAGTTATTTTGTTCTATGGAACTAGAAGTTTTACATACTTGAGACCTGCCTCCCAATACTCCCCAACAAAGGGTCTCCTGGCCTCCATTTTTTACACCATTGTCTTACATACCTTGAACCCTGCTATCTATTGTCTGAGGAACAAAGACATGAAAGGTGCTCTTCAGAAACTGTATTGTTGAAGCAAACATTAAGTATTAGAGAGTTAAAACTTGTGGACTCCTCAGAAGTTCATTTACTCTTATTGAACTTGAGCCTCATTTCATTACTGGTCATCCTTTTGTCCTCTGATACATTATGCAATTAGGCAGGCCAATTGCACGTTTCTCCCCATGTCACTGCATCGTTGCTTCTCTTCCATTTCTAAATAATTCTTCTCCCTAGTGCTGAATTGGCTCCTCTAAATTAGCAACATGTAAATACTGATATTTCCTTATATTCTACCATGGAGTTTTGTGCTTTTGAAAAAAATATCCTTCTTTTACCTAATATATCTGAGAGAATTCATATCACTTCTTAACTTTAATTACTATCTAATTTTTATCATCATTCTCATGTAATGACTACCAGTCTTTTCAATTTTCTCTTCACCATGTTTATGCAAATATGAAATAAGCACATTTTTCACACATCTAAAAATGTACTCAAAACTTCTCCTCAGTCACTAAAGTGCCTTATTGTTCCTACTTCATTTGTTCAGGTGAAGGAGTTCAATTAAAGGCCATGACTACTGAAAGAAAGCAGGCTGCCTTGGTATGTACAGAACAGGTGTCTCTAATCTCAAGACACTAAGATAAGATCTGGTAGGAGTCTGGTGGAGAGGCATTCAGTGCTTCTAGGAGTGTATTTAATATATGTCAGATAATGATTAAAAAGGTCTGTTATCTGCAGGAATATAAGGAGAACTGAACCATTAACCCTAAAGACTTGCTGACTTTAGTAACATGTAACCCATCATGTATCTATTGCCTTTGCACGTGTGCACATGTATTTTCTTTGTTTTAAAGCTAAATAAAAGCCACAGTGTTTTATGCAGTGGGACTCTCCTCCCCTCAGATGGAGGGTCCCCTGACCCCAGATATCTTTTGTTTCTTTCTCATCTTTTCTCATCCATGGCACCATTTTCATAGACCTAGTTCGTCAATATCTACATTCAGGTAGTATCATTGATTGTCCAATTTTCCAGGCTAAATTATTTTTTAAGTTTTTCATTTCATCTTTGTTCTTTATTCTTCTAAATATACTTGGTCTAAAAATTCTCTTTTTTCTTCTGAAATATAACAGCTATCTTATATATGAAATATTTTCTCAGTGCAAGATTCTTTTTCTCTTTTCTGGAATAAACTATGATTATTTACTTCACTGCTTTTCAAGAATAATTTTTTTCTCATGAAAGTAGTATTTTTTATCTAAACAACAGTTAATATGTTAATCTTCCAATTAGGATCAATCAAAGTGAACATTAATGTGGCAAAGTGGTCTTAGTGCTGAGCACAAGTCTCTCCTTTTCCCACACCATCATTTTTTTCTGATGGAAACCCATGTATAAATAAGTCAGAATCTCTGGTGAATGATTGAAATACTATTCTAGTTCACCTTCTGGCTAGTCCTCCTCTTCAAAGCTTTGCCAACAGAGGTGCAGGTTATCTTTCTAAAATGTGGATTGACACATTCCTTGAAAGGAATAAAGTCCTTCATTCATTTCTGCCACTTCTGTGATGTGAAAACTATGTTTGTGACATGATTTGTATTACCTTTCATCATATAAAACTCATTTGCATTTATCCTCACCTTCATCTACACTCTCAACCCATTACATCTCAAGACATGTAGGATGGTTTCTTCATTTTCCTACTTTACAGTAAGCACTAATTGGAAACCTCATCATTATTTTCTATAAAATTCAAATGCCAGTTTCTCTGTGCCACACAAATTATTTTCTGTGATAATTAGCAGATCATTACTTGGACATACCATTCTTTAAAGGTTCTCCAAAATGTGACATACTTGCTGCTTTGTTGTTGATCATTTTATATTAATGCCTTCCAGTAGACAACCAGAAACCCAGGGCTAGATATCATGCTTCTACTTCATTTATTCCATGTTATGAATCGTTTCCTCTCATACATTTCAGGTAGAAATATATGTTTACAAAATATTGTCAGGTCAGGGGGACAACCAGCAAGATGGTGGCAGAGTAAGTTGCTCCTAGAATCAGCTCCTGTTACAGGACAGTAAGTAATCACCCAGAGCTAACTAAAGGACTTCGTTGGGGACTCCAGGAGACCAGAAGTGCATCTTGCAGCATCCTTGAAAGAGTGGAAGGAGCAAACTGCACATCTGCAGAGAAGATTCATAAGTAGAGCACTCCATGTCAAGGAGGCCGGTGCCCATGCTCCACTGGAGGCACAAGCCAACCCAGGAGCTGTTCTACAGCTAGAATTGGAAGCTCCACTTCTCAAAAATGGGGAAGGAAGAGACAGTTGAGCACCAACTTCAGCTATTTATTAGTAAATTCAGTGGGCTAAAGTATAAACCTAAGAACAGCTAAAGTTTGAACCTGTCCAAGTCTGAAAGAAGCCGCTAGCTGCCATTTGGACTCCGTGCCTGACACGAAGGGAAGCAGAGTTGACTGAAAATCACAGTGCTGGCAGGGACCAGCTTGTTTACATCTAAATCAGATTGTAGTACTAGCCTGAGCCCCAGGCCCACCTCGGACAGGGAGGAAGCTGGGGGAGCTGTGCCAGCTTCTCCGGGAAATAACAGGCCACACCATGGAGGCCTGTGATCATCCTACTCTGGCAGGACAAGACACCCCAGGAGCTATTCTGGGGCAGGAATTGGAAGCTCCATTTCCCAAAAACAGGGGAAGAAGAAACAGTTGGCCACCAACGTCAGCTACTGATTAGTCAGTTCGGCTGGCTAAAATATAACCCTAAGAACACCTGAATATTGAACCTGTCCAAGTCAGAAGGAGGCTGGTAGCCACAGTTTTGACTCTGCCCCTGTTATGTGAGGAAGCCAGGTTGACTGAAAATCATGGTGATGGTAGAGACCAATTTCTTTCATCCAGATTGGCTAGTCTAAGCTTCAACCCCACATCAAGCAGGGAGGAAGCTGGAGGGCCCTGCAACATCCTATCCAGGTAACTGCAGGTACATTTGGCTGACACAGAAAGAATAATTGTAAGTCTACCGGGGCAACTGTGGTCATCTTGGACCTGCATTGCATAGATTACTGCCCACACCTGCAGCTCCATATCGACCCCAGGCAGGGGAAAACAGGGCATGAAGCTTCTTCAGTCTCTCTGGGCAACTACAGTCTAGGCCTGCATGAGTTGGATTATTCTGCACAGCTTTGGCTTTGTCCATACCCCTGGCAATGGAGAAAGTTGGAGAAGCTTTATCAGTCCTTGGGGCACTGAGGGCAGCTTGAGCCTCCACAGCTTACAGCACCAACTACATCCTTGTTCTTACTACACAACCAGCAAGAGAGAAAAGGCAGGAAGCCCAAAACTAAAGAGAAAAACTGCACCCAGAATAAATACTCTAGTAAGCCAGATGCGAAGACATCAAGAAGAAATTACAATCCACACCAAGAAGCAGGAAGATGTTAAAGGAACAAAACAAGCCTCCAGATTACATAAAAGGGTTGAGACAACTAATAATCAATGTTCAAACAAATATCCTTCATAAATTCAATTAGATGGTTAAAGAAATTAAGGAGATTAAGAAGACATTGGATGAGCACAAAGAAGAATTTGAAAGCATACATAGAAAAATAGATCTCACAGGAATGAAGGTGCAGTAAATGAAATTAAAAAATATACACTGAAATCATATAATAGCAGATTTGAGAAGGCAGAATAAAGGTTTGGTAAGCTTGAAGAAATGGCCTCTGAAAGTGAACATACAAAAGAACAGAAGAAGAAAAGATTGGAAAAACATGAACAAGGTCTCAGGGAACTAAGAAACAGAAAGTGAAGTGCAAAAAAACATGTTATGGGGTCCCAGAAGGAGAAGAGAAGGGAAAAGGGGCAGAAGGAATATTTGAAGAAATAATGGTAGAAAATTTCCCAACCCTAGTGAAGGACATAGATAACCATGTCCAAGAAGCACGACATACTCCAATCCAAAAAAATCTGAATAGACCAACTCCAGGACACATACTAATCAGAATGTCAAATGCCAAAGCCAAAGATAAAATTCTGAGAGTAGCAAGAGGAAAACAATGCATAACATATAATGGATACCCAATAAGATTAAGTGCGGATTTCTCACCAGAAACCACGGAGGCAAGAAGACAGTGGTATGATCTATTTAAGATACTACAAGAGAAAAACTTCCAGCCAAGGATCCTATATCTGGCAAGATTGCCTTTCAAAAATGAGTGCAAGTTTAGAATATTCACAGATAAATAGAAACTGAGAGAGTTTGTAATCAAGAGATATGCTTTGCAAGAAATACTAAAGTGTGTGGTACAGCCTGAAAAGAAAAGACAGGAGAGAGTGGCCTGGAAGAGAGTCCAGAAATGAAGATTATATCAATAAAAGTAACCAAAAGTGTCAAATTAGTGGTGAAAATAAAATATGACAGATAAAACCCAAATATTTAGGAATAAACTTAACCAAAGATGTAAAGCACTTGTATTCAGAAAACCACAAATCATTGTTAAAAGAAAATTTTAAAAGTCCTAAATAATTGGAAGAACATTCCATGCCCACAGATTGGAAGACTAAATATCATTAAGATGTTAATTCTACTCAAATTGATATACAGATTCAATGCAATCCCAATAAAAATTCCACCAGCATTTTTAAAAATAAATGGAAAACATGATTATCAAACTTATTTGGAAGGGTAAGTGTTCCTGAATATCCAGAAACATCTTAAAACAGAAAAGCAAAGTTGGGGGACTCTCATTTCTGGACTTTAAATCATATTACCAAGCTACAGTGGTAAAAACAGCATGGTACTGGCATAAAGATAGACACATAGACCAATAGAATCAAATTGATGGTTCAGAAACAGCCCCTCACATCTATGAATGATCAAGTGATTTTTGACTATCCTGTCAAACCCACCCAGCTCAGGCAGAACAGTCCATTTAACAAATGGTGCTGAAAAAAACTGGATATCGATAGCAAAAGAAGGAAAGAGGACCTCTATCTCACACCTTCTACAAAAATTATCTCAAAATGAATTAAAAAAACCTAAATATAAAAGCAAGAATCATAAAGCTTCTAGAAGAAAATGTAGGAAAATATCTTCAAGATGTAGTGGTAGTTGGTAGATTCTTAAAGGAGATAAGAGGCGGACTGAGATGGGCTACTGATACTGTATGTAGAAGTTTTAATTAGCTTTACTGTAAAAGTGTGGAAATGTACAGAGTTGATGGTAACACATTATAATGAGTAACGGTTTATAAATGATGATGTGGTTAAAAATGTTAGCCTCGGATGTCAATGCCAATTGACAGAAATTTAGAGAATAATCTAGGGACTGAATAGCACAGTAAACCTAGAGGTGGATGAGGATTATGGTTGGTGGTACAGATGCAAAAATGTCCTTTGTGAGCTAGAGCAGATGTACATCACTTTTGCAAGGTGGTGGGAATGTAGAGAAGCATGGGAAAAATACAACTGGAGTGACCAATGGACTTTGGTTAACAGTAATAATGTAATATTCTTGCATATATGCAAAAGATGTACTGTGTTCATAATGAGGGAGTATGGGAAATGTGTGCCAAATGTATGCTATGGACCTGGTAATAATAGGATGATATTATCTCATAATCTGTAACAAATGCTGCATCACAGTGTGGTGTGTTGATAGAGGGGTGTTGTTTGGGAATTCTGTATATGTGCATGATTGTTTTGTAAGTTTACAACTTCTGTCATAAAGATATATTTAAAAATGATAATAGGGTGGGTTGGGGGAGAAATACACAAAATGCAAGATAAGGACAATAATTAGCAGTAAGAGTTTGACAATATTCATTTATAACTTGTAACAAATGTCTCACAACAATGCAAGGTGTAGGTGGAGGGTTGATGTATGGGACTCTTGTATGGTGTGTTTTTTTTTTGCTTGTTTGTTTGTTTTTTTATTTATTGTGGGCAAAAATCAAAATTTTCACAATACATACCAACATTTGCAAAATGATATATAAATATATATGCATATATGTGCATTTGCTTACAAAAATGTTATATACATATATATATATATATATATATATATATATATTTTTTTTTTTTTTAAGAGGTGCTTAGATTACCCAAAATATTACACAGAACCCACTGGGATTCCCATTTTGCCCACCTCCCACACCTCCCACCACATCCCACACAAACATCTCCCACTCCCAGTCCCCTTGGGATTAGAGTGGACTTGATGGTATTCTGTTGTTCACATATGGTGATTCTAGCAATGGAAGAAATTATAACAATGAGGTGGAGCCAGTGGCCACTTGACACTTTTGGGGCAGAGAGGGGATGAGCAGTTAAAATACAGGGGCTTCTTTGGGATTTGGAGGTTGCCCTGAGAACCGTTGTGGCAATGGATGTAGGCCATTTTAAATCAGCACACACCACTCAAAACTGTGTGGGAGAGAGTGTGGTCTACAGTGTGAACTGTGGTCTATGGTTGGTGGCAAGGCCCCAGGATGTGTAAGTCCATTGAGGGTGGTGGGCCATACTTGTGGGAGATGTTCGTATGGTGTTTTAAATGATTGCTGTGTAAGTTTGCAATTTTTACTATACACTTATTGTTTACATTTGTTCATGTACAAATGATATAAAAATAATAATAGGGTGGGTTGGAGAAAAATACTTTGGTTAGTAGTCATATTTTGAGGGTGCTCTTTAAGCATTAGTTAAAAATGTTTAACAACAATGCAAGGTATATGTGGTAGGGTGTGGTATGAATGCACTGTATGATGTTATATATGTTTGTTTTTTAAGGTCACAACTATTGCTATACACTTATTGTTTATGTATGTTCATGTATGAGTGATATACTTTAAGAAATTAAATTTTAAAAATCATGTAAAAAATTACTGATATAGCTGGATGTCTCCAGATCATATGTTACTTAGTTAATTTTTCCCATAATCTAAATATACACTCCTAATAAAGACTGAATGTTTTTGATTATTGCATTTATTAAAGGCAATTAGTTTTAAAAATGGACATGAGAAGATATGTATTAAAACATCTAAAATATAATATACAAAATTTCTTAGAAATTGAATTAGCATAAGTACTATGAATGATACATTATGAGCTAGATTATAAAGGAAAGTTGAGAAAATTATAATCATGAGCAAGTTTCAAATATCTTTCATGAAAATTAATCTTCATAAGCAAAAGTAGGCAAAATAAAAGAGCAAAAGAAATGGGATATCCAGTGTAGTTTTTACTAGGAACAATTTTTAATGTTTGCAGGATATTAAGAACCACTTATGGTCTATCCATATTTTAATTCATTATTAAAATTGGAACCTTATTTTGTTTTCCATGTTTAAATTGTGAAAGAAATAGCTTCTAAATATCACTGAGGTAATAAGAGGCAGATGTAAATCCTGAATCTCACTTTTGCTTAACCCCATTTATTTAATAATCATAATGCTGTGTGAATGGTCAGATGTAAGGTAACTTTAGCATAGGGATAGTTGAAAACTTGTACAGGTGGAGGAGAAAAATGCAATAGGAAGAGATGGAGAATAGGAGATGTCTAAGGATCAATATCACTGCATAGTTTGGATAAAGCAAATTAAAAAAATTATTAGGAAGTCTGGTATGGTCCAATAGCCTTCATTTAGGTCCATACTTTATCACTGGCTATTGACATATTTAATAAAACACGCTGCTTAAAGATTTCTCTCCACAGAAACAACTATATGAAAAAAAACATTCATATTGATAAGGTTATTCTAGAAAACCATATGCATGAAATATTGTACAATGACACTAGAAATTCATTAGAATATAACTAATGCAAGGAAATTTACATTTCATTTTTTTCACAGAAAATGTTAACAAACATTTTATAATAAATTATTTATATATAAATACATTAAGATTTATATATTGAAAAAATTTTTTTTATTATGGGTAAAAATCAAAATTCTCACAATACATACAAACATTTGCAAAATGATATATAAATATATATGCATATATGTGTATTTGCTTACAAAAATGTTATTTATATATATATATATATACATATATTTTAAGAGGTGCTTAGATTACCTA
>JAKSZT010024918.1:404556-420981 GCA_026826555.1 Tolypeutes matacus | reverse complement strand
AAAAACTGTCAAGTGGCCACTGGCTCCACCTCATTGTTATAATTTCTTGCATTGCAAGAATCACCATATGTGAGCAAGAGAATACCATCAAGTCCACTCTAGTCCATAGTTCTTCCCCCAATCCAGAGGCGACTGGGATGGTTATGTCCACTCCAACTCCAAGTGAGAGAAGGCTTATATCCCATGGATATGGTGGGTGGGATGATCCTGCCTGCAGATGCAGGCGGTCTCCATTCCCTGGGATGGCCATTTCCCATCATTGTCTCCTCACCAGGTTACTTGGATGAGTCCATTGAGCTGTAGGGTAGGAGTTGCAGCTCCACCTAGATTTCATGCACACCTGGCACATAGGTAGTTGGGAGGCTCCAGTCTCTGGAAGTATACCTAAGAAACTCCAGCATCACATGTAGGTTTGAATAGAAGGGACTGGTGAACCATGTGCAGGGAGGACTTATTTGAGTCTAATTCTGTCACTCTCAGGAGCACAGATTCCAAAATATATTGAAATTTAAAACTCTAAAATTTTATAGTTTTAACACTTCTAATTCATAGTTGCCAAATTATGAAAAACAAAAGGCACTGAAATAAGACCCCCCACAAGTAAATTGTTTTAGAATTGAAATGATAAGTAAGAATGAAAGATTTCTTTATAACTTGGAATACTTCAAGACAGCTCAAATAAAATAATTGTAATTAAAATAGTTATTTTGAATGAAGAGATTTTAGCAAAATCTAAAATAGATTGTAGTTAAGATATCTGGAAAGAATGTTAGCTCTTTAAATATTGGAATACATGCAGAGCAGAGAGTAGGATGATGTCTGGGGGAGATTGGTGAGATGCTTTCCTTAACTAATGTGTGCAATGGAGAAGGTGAAGTAGATTGACAGAAAGGGAACTTTGGTTACAGAAGGCAAAGGAAATAGGAATAAATTTGATTCTGAATCAATTGACACATTATGCAGACAATGGGATAAAAGAGGAAAGAAAGGGCCCATATTAATATCTTATAGAACAGCTGAAATGGAGGACTGGGGAGGCTTAATCTGTATGGTTTCTGTTGGATTAAAGTCTTTCAGAACCATTTATAAACTTTGTATAGAAACAGACCCTAAGTCTGCTGGCCAACAAAGGAAGACATCAGAAGTCATTCTGGTTCCATGGTCCAAAGATGAATCAGCAATAATTAGATTGTTCAAACAAATATGCTTGTAATGAGTATAACTTACAGAGCATGCCTGTGACAGCTATTTGATACTGAAGAAAATAAGAAAACAGTCACTGCGTATGTCCAGGCAGAGTCTGAAAAAATATTTAGAGAAACAGTGTAAGTATGATTCAATAAATGAAAGATTAGTGTGTCTGTATTTCACTTAACATTCATTCATGTGCTTAAATTCTTTGAGCCTATGATTATTGAAATTAATATATATAATCAGAGTTAGGAAAGAAAATGAAAAGAGAAATATGTATATTCATTAACATCAGAATATTCATTTTTGTGCATTTCTTCTATAGAAATTCTTGTTTGAAACCATATATTGATACCAACAGTGGCATTTTATTTGTTAGTGATGTGCATGGTCTCACACTGGTTGTTAGCAGCAACTTACCATTTTATTTCACTTGTCTGCAGGATATCATAAGACCTAGAAAACCTCACCATCTTTGTGGAAATCCTCCACATAGATACCTCAAATTCTAGGTGGGTCCAAGGTTTGAGAGAGCTACTGTTATTAGTGCTTTATCTGGGGGCACTGACTGGAAATCTTCTGTTATTGTCATTGTAACCGATCCACAGCTACACTTTCCAATGTCCTTCTTTATATGTAATTTATCCCTCATAGATCTTTGAATTTCAGTTATAGTTTCCAAACCATATATGATTGTATTGAGTTAATATGTTCTGCCTTTATGTTTATGTCATATAGTAATATATTTTTAGTGGTACTTTGGATGCGTTTTGTGGAAGCATCGAACAAAATTTTAACCAGCCTGTGATGGTTAAGTTAATGTGTCAACTCAGCCAGGTAATTGCTTCCAGGTGTTTCTTCAAGCATGCACTGGGCTAATTTTAATACAAGAGCATTTATGGACTTCAATCACCAGTGAGTTTACTGACTGGATGGCTGATTACATCTGCATCAATCAGGGAGATTACATCATCAAGCGGTGATGCTTTTATCCAATCAGTTGAATGCCTTAAAAGGGGAAGCGATTTCAAAATTAGAAGAGAATTTCCCAGCTCATTGTTGGACAGGCAACTTCTCCCAGAAACTAATCAAGGACCTTTCATCGGACTTTCATAGGAACCCCTGGCTTGCAGCCTGCTTGCAGAATCTGGACTTGTGCATCCCCACGGTCACATGAGAGACTCTTAAAATCTCATATTATTGACAGATATTTCCTTTTGATTCTGTTTCCTGAGAGAACTCTGACTAATACACAGCCATAACCCTCAGCTGACAATTTTCATTTTGTTTGTAACATCTGTTTTGATTGCTGCTTTTGTTCTGATTGCAAATAATCCATGTCTTAAAAATCTACCAACAGCCATGTTCTACTTCATGGTGTCCCTGTTCATAAACCCCGTCATATGTAATCTGTAGTACAGGGAGATTGCCACTGCTCTAGGCAGAACATTCAATAGATGTTTTGAGTTCCATTGCAAGGATTTGGGATTTTAAAAATTCTTAAAATCAAAATCTGGGAATTTTTAATTTATACTTGATGTGTTTTAAGTTTGAATTTCTTCTTGTAAATGTCTACCATTTTGTTGTTTGTATATTTTGCATTATGTACACATGCGGTAGTAACATCTCTGTTCCTCAGTCATTTAATATTCAATACTACCAGTGAATAATTCATGTAACCTTCTTAAAATTAATTTCCACATTGTTAAAACATTTTCAGAAATGGTTGGAATTATTTTGAGCAAAAAACAAGAATGACATCATATGGAGAACACTGTCTTTTGTTTCAATATTTTTTTGGATCAATGCTTATTTATGCCTTTGAGAGGATTTCGAAGTACTGGATACTGCCAAACTTGAAGTGACTATTGAGTGTGCAGGCTTAGAGAAACATGTTTAAATTACTTTTGTTGAATTCAGTTTCATACAGTATCTTGACTGAGTAATAAAGCAAATAGAACTGAGACACAATTGCAGAATGAGGAAAATATTAGGTTACAGCATTGAAATCTGACTAAACTTATGTTATTTCCTGATGAATTTTTACTAGGTTTTTAAATTTTTTTTTTTTTTTAGCTTTTTAAAAACTTTATTTTTCATTTTTTTATTTTTGAAAGGACCAATCTTAATATCTAATCATCTATGTTTACAAGATACAAAAGTCTACACTTAAAATTTTAACTTGCACACCTCACTCAACAAAATCTAACATTACTCATTATCTTGAAAATCTTCACAAACTCTATAAGGAACTTAAAATGTTTGAACTCTTCTTTTTTTTTTATTTTTATTTTTTATTTTTTATTTTTTTATTTTTTATTTTTTAAATTTTTTTTTTATTATGGGTAAAAATCAAAATTCTCACAATACATACAAACATTTGTAAAATGATACATATATTTTAAGAGGTGCTTAGATTACCTAAAATATTACACGGAACCCACTGGGATTCCCATGTTGCCCACCTCCCACACCTCCCACCACATCCCACACAAACATCTCCCACAGTGTGGCCCACCAACCTCCAATTTTATTTCTATCTCAGCATTAGGAAAACATATTCCTGGATATTTTCAATTTTAATTTTATTTCTATATTATGAAAATATTCTACAGATCACTCAAAACATTCTCAGTGATTTTAAGGCTTGAAAATATGTACATTTTATACAATTTCCCTTAGGTATTTTTAGTACTAGATTTATTTTTCTCATCAGAAAATACAGATTCACAACCATCCTTTATCTCTTTGAGTGTATTAACTAGAAGTTATAAAATACTGCTTTGTAAACTTAATTTTCTCATTACATTTAGTTATTTAAAATGCTTCTCTTATTATTCAAAATCATGATTTTTTCCAATGCTGTGTAATCTTGAGATGTCTCTTCAAAATCATAAAGAAACTAATTGAAGTTGTCTGTACCCAGGAGCTATTTGTGTAGGGAGGCTTTTTTTTAAAATGCTGTGTGTGTGTAGCTGCCAAGTATTTCATTATTTGTGGGTGGCTTCTCAAACTAAAAGCTTCATTTTGTAAAATTGAATCAAAGTTAATGATTAATTATTTACTTTTTATATAGGGACTTTTCTGGCTTTTTGAATGAATAGTCTTTTCTAAGTCATCGTTCCTTTCTATTTCAGAAAATAGTTAACTTAATTCCTCTGCTTCCACTCCAGTTGTGACAAAATATGATTTGTGAGGTATGAATTAAATCTTACAGAAATAAAACTAATGTGGTCCGCCGCCACTGTGCTACCCTCCATGCTCCTCCACAGCCGGGGGCCTGGGCTGCATCTTGCGCCAGGCGCGCGCCTACGCTGAGGCCCGAGCCGCACCGGACCCTGCTGCCTGCCCCGGACAGAGGTCGTGTACCTTGTCCTCGCCCACGCAGGTGGTCTTCAACTGTGCCAACGTCCGGCAGGCGGACCTGCCCGCCTAGACCGGGGCCTTGGACAATCTGGCCGCCCATGTGCCCACACTGCGGGTCCCGCGGCCAGGGCTGCTTGTTGTCCATGCCGAGGACGGCACTGCCTCCCAGGGCCTCGTCAGCAACGGCTCCCTCGCAGTGAACCCGACTTTCGAGGGCAGTTACTGGCCCAAGAGGCCGTGACGCTGGACATGTGGGACTTAAGATTGGCCAAGGCGAACTTGGAGAAGGTGTAGTCCGAGCCGCCAGGGGTGGCGGCTGAGGCTGCGCGGGCAGAGATCCAAATTCTCATCGAAGCCAACGAGGCCCTGGTGAATGCCATCGAGTAGTAGAGATGGACGCGGAGACCTCGGTCCTCAGAGCCACCTCCACGGAAGACCCCGGCCTGCTCCCCCACAAAACAAAACAAAACAAAACCCTAACGGCACCTTAAAAAATATGAGACTAGTCCTCCAGTACTCCATTCATATAAAGATAGCCCATCTAGCTGATTTAGACAATATAAATGGGAAAAGAATGGATAAATATGGCTTCAAGAAATGGATGATTCTAGGCCATAATCTGTTATCTATTTGAAACATAGGAGATGTTGCTCCATTAATGTAAGTGAAATTTCTTTTTTCCCAATGTTTGTACAGTTGTCCAAGCACCATTTATTGAAAAATACATATTATTGTTACTGTACTACTTTACATTATCTCTGTCTTATATGAGTGTTCCGGTATAAGGGATTTATAGTTTTGTCTTTTATTCCACTGTTTTGTTGTCTATGTTTATTTCTGAAACCAAAACACAGAAATTCAAATGAATTTAACATAAATTATATTTTGGACAATTATACTTAAATTGAAAACATTTTATTTTCTATATGACCCAAAATGCTTCATGGAAACCACGTTGAAATTGTTGACTTTAAGATATGTATTTTTTAATTAGATATATAATATACTTATTAAAAAAGCAAATAAAACTTCAGAGTAATAATTCTATACAGAGTGCAATATTACTAGTATGTTATTGGATAGAATTATGATTTCATGAGAAATCCATGTTTTTATTAGAAACTTGAATTAATTCAAGAGTTGAATTAGAGTAATAAGCTTTTTTTTTTCATTAACTGAAGGAAACGTGCGATTTTTTTGGTAACAAGTATGATAAGGTGGAAGGGGGTGATTGGGCAGTGGATAGGGTTGATGATGTAGTGATGTAATTGTGTTCCATGGTGTTGGACTATGATGGTAAGTAGGGTGGGGGTTTGGATAGGACTATCTATGGAACTGGGGGTAAGGCTGGAGGAAGGAGCAGGTGGACTCTGGGATTTGTAGGTCTCTGGTTAAAGCTACAATGGTGGGAATGCTCTGAAAAATATGTCAAAGTAGGGCAACTGGTGCAGGGAGTTGGGAGTGGGGGAATATGCAGGATAGGGCACAATTGGGGTATGTTTCTGTAGAATATGAAAGTGTTCATCTTGTCATAGTATGTTATCTCAGTGGGTGAAGACCTACACAATAAACAAGAAAATATTAAGCTCTCATCCTGGGGAGTCCAGCTGTGCTTTCAGAGAGACAAGAATCTCTCGAGAACATAGGCAATGACTAATAAATGAAAAAAGACCAATAAGTCAAGCTCTCAATATTATTGCATGTAACTATGAACCTTATTCTTCAAAAATTGAAACTTAGTGGTTACCACAAGTTCCGATGAAAGAGGAAGGGGAGAATAGAATAGATGGAATATAGGACAATTTTAGGGCATTGGAATTGTTCAGCATGATCTTGCAATGACAGATACAGACTGTTTAAAATTTTGTCAAAACCTGTTAAACTGTACAGTGCAAAATGTGAACCTTAATGTAAACCAATGACAATAGTTAGTAGCGATGCTTCAATATTTGTACATCAATTGTAATAAATATACTATACATTTAAAATGTTTTTAAGAGGGGAGATTGGGGTGGAGGAGGGCAGTGCCTAGCAAAGGAGGACAAAGCATTACTCCAGGCCTTTGATATTGATGGTTGTACTTATGCACCTTTTCTTAGGAAATTGAAACTTAACCTAGTATTGAATTTTGCCTAAGATTTGCCTCCTGAAAGAATCCTTCTTGATCAAATGTGGTCTCCCTCTAAGCCGAACTTAGAATATAAACACCCTAACTTCTCCCCAGTGTTGGACATGATTCCCAAGATCAGCCTCCCTGGCACTGAGGGATTTTTACCAAGCACCAACGAGTGATTCATTTGGAAAAAAGCCTTGACCAAAAGGAGGAAATAGTAAATACAATTCATTTTTTATGGTTAAGAAATTTCAAAGTGAGACTGGAGTTCATTCCAGAGGTTACTCTTATGCATATCTCAGCAGGATCTCATTGACTGCCACAGTAAACAGTACCTTGAACAGCAGATCTCCTGGCATCTCTAGAGACATCTAGACATGATAGGCAGGGCAGACAATCTCAGAAATTTGGAACCCTGTCAGTGGGCCTTACTGTGGAATATATGCTTCCCAATGTAACAGAGTTAGACTCATTTATAATTTCCTTACAAATGACTCTTCTACTTTTTAAATTTGAACTTGTAATGAGCACTATACTCATTAAATATATGTCCCAGATACTTTAATCTTCTGTTTGTTTATATGCTGGTTGAGCCCTGAATCTCAGCAGAGTTGCAACACCTACTTTCTATTTCATTGTACTTGCCCAGGACAACTATTAATAACAAAAGTATGATGATGGACAATTCCCATCCCCCCAAACAGAGTTATCTATAATTGCAAGCAAGACAGTTCCATCCATCTGCCCCATGGGAACTAAGCCCCCTCTCAGTCAGAAATAGAATGGGCATCACCATCCCCAAATCCTCAAGAATGAGGAATGAACAAACAGAAGGGGGGAATGAAACTATGGACTAAAATAAGATTAATATTATTGTAGCAATGGAAGAACTTGTATCATTGATATATCGTCAGCAGCCACCAGACCTTCTGAGAGGAGGGAGAGAGAATAATATGTATTACATGGGACATTGTGAGCTCATTGGAATTGTCCTGCATGACATTATAATGATGGATACAGGCCACTTTATATCTTGTCAAAACATATAAATAAGTGCGGTGCAAAGAGTAAAACATAATGTAACTAGACCTTACTTAGTAGCAATGCTTCAGTATATTTTCATAAATTGTAACATATGTACCACACTAATGAAATATGTTGTTATTTGGGAAAATTGTGGGAGGGTTTAGGGATGGGGTATATGGGAACCCCTATATTTTTGATGTAGTATTTATGTGACCTAAAGCTTCTTTAAAAATAAAGAAAAAACAATTTAAAAAGATATATGAAGATTTGTGTATGGTAGATAGTCTAGCTATAATAATTGAAAATATAATGATATATATTACCTTGAAATTGTACTAGTGTAAGTACTATGAATAAAATATTGCTTGAGGCAGATAGAGGATTGTTGGGATATTTATGGACAAAAAAGAGTTATAATTGCATACTATTGAAATATTCCATTTAAACAAAATAATCCTCATATAGGAAAAGAAAAGTTGAGAGATCCAGTGAAATTTTACTATGAAAAATTTCTGATATTTAATTGCTGGATATTAGTAACCACTTATGCTCTATGTAAATCTTTAATAGGTAATTGTATTTCATCTCTTTAAAACTTGATAAAGAATAAAAACCACAATTATTATACTATTTTCCACATTTTAAAATTGTTTAGCAAACAATTTCTATATGTCCCTGAAGCAATTAGGACCAGATAAATTAAACTTGAACTCTCTCTTACATCCAAGGCTATTCATTTAACCATCATGATACTCTATGAAGGAGCAGTTGTATGGTAACAAGTATTTCTACAAACTCAGAAATACTGAGTGGGAAACAAGTATTTCTACAAACTCAGGGAAAGAATGCAATCTGAAATGATAGAGATTAGGAAGGAGACTTCTAATATTTAATAAAAATGTTTGTTTTTGATAAAGAAAATAAAAACTGTTGTAAGTCTGTTTTGGTCTATCAACATAACCCATAGGTCAAGAATATCAATTTAATCACTAAGTACTGTTTTTTTTGTTTGT
This sequence comes from Tolypeutes matacus, assembly GCA_026826555.1. NCBI lineage: Eukaryota > Metazoa > Chordata > Mammalia > Cingulata > Chlamyphoridae > Tolypeutes > Tolypeutes matacus. Next base: position 412,272 of record JAKSZT010024918.1, on the reverse strand, counting down.
TTGTTTGTTTAACTTTCCAGCATTTTTTATTAATGAAGTTGTAGATATATGGAAAAATCATATGGAAAATACAGAGGTACTTTTCATTTATCCCCCTCAAATATTAACAATTTGCATTAGTTTAGAAAATTTGTACATTGTAGAAAGATTATTACTGTGCTTTTGACTATAGTCCGTAGTTAATGTTAGGATGCTTTTTGTGATGTAAAGTCCTATGCTGTTGGTTTTTAAAATATTTTTCTTGTAACATTTATACAACCTAAAATTTACCCTTTAAACCACAAATATATAATTCATTAGTATTAATTACATTCACAATGTTGGGCTACCATTGCCACTGTCCACTACTCAACTTTTCCATCATTCCAAACAGAAATTCTGTACCCACTAATCATTAATTGCCCATTCCCTAGCCTCAATTCTTTTTAAAGTAACCAGTATTAGAGTTTCTCTCTATATATATTTGTTTATTCTAATTATTTCAAATAAGGTATATCATACACTGTTTGTCCTTTGTGTTTCATTTATTACACTAAACATGATGTCTTCAAGGTTTATCCATGCTGTCACATATATCAGAACACCATTTCTATTAATTGCTGAATAATATTCCATTGTATGTATACACCACTTTTTATGTACCCATTCATCGAATGATGGACACTTGTGTTGCTTCCATCTTTTGGCAATTGTGAATAATGCCTCTATGAGAATTGGTGTGAAAATTTCTGTCCAAGTCCCTGCTTTAATTTCTCTTGGGTATATATGTTATAAAAGGAATTACCAATAATTCTATACATTATTTAACCTTCTGTGAACCTGCCAAATTATTTTCAACAGCTGCTATAACATTTTATATTCCCCAAAAAATGATGAGTTTTCTTATTTTTCCACATCCATTCCAACACTTATTTTTTTAATGGTAACCATTCCAGTGGGTGTTAAATAGTATCTCATTTGTCATCGTTTGCCATTTTTTAATAAGTTGTGTTATTTGACTTTTTTACTGTTGGTTGTTAGACTTCTTTATATATTCCACATACTAAACTGTTAATGTGTAGGCATTTTCCAAATATCTTATCCCATTCTGTAGATTGTATTTTTTTTTAATTTATTTGTTTATTATTGTGGGTAAAAATCAAAATTTTCACAATACATACCACTATTTGTAAAATGATATATAAATATATATGCATATATGTGCATTTGCTTATAAAAATGTTAATTATATATATATATATATAAACATATTTTAAGAGGTACTTAGATTACCTAAAATATTACATGGAACCCACTGGGATTCCCATGTACCCCACCTCTTACCACATCCTACACAAACATCTCCCACAAGTGTGGCCCACCTCCCTTAATGGACTTACACATCCTGGGGCCTTTCCATCAACCATAGACCACAGTTCACATCGTAGACCACACTCTCTCCCACACAGTTCTGAGTGGTGTGTGCTGATTTAAATTGGCCTACATCCGTTGCCACAATGGTACTCAGGACAACCTCCAAATCCCAAAGAAGCCCCCGTATTTCAACTGCTCGTCCCCTCCCTGCCCCAAAGGTGTCAAGTGGCTACTGGCTCCACCTCATTGTTATAATTTCTTCCATTGCTAGAATCACCATATGTGTACAACAGAATACCATCAAGTCCACTCTAGTCCATAGTTCTTCCCCCTGTCCTGAGGGGACTGGGATGGTGATGTCCACTCCACCTACAAGTGAGAGAGGGCTTATATCCCATGGATATGTTGGATGGGAAGATCCTGCCTGCAAATGCAGGCCCTCTCCATTTCCTGGGATGGCTGTTGCCCATCATTGTCTCTTCGCCAGGTGACTTGGATGAGTCCATTGAGCTGTAGGGTAGGAGTTGCAGCTCCACCGAGATTCCAGGCACACCTGGCACATAGTTAGACCAGAGGCTCCAGTCTCTGGAAGTATACCTAAAAATTTCTGCATCACATATAGGTTTGAATAGAAGGGACTGATGAACCATGTGCAGGGAAGACTTATTTGAGTCCAATTCTGTCACTCTCAGGAGCACAAATTCCAAAATAGAGCCCACTGATAAGGCATCAGTCTCTGGGGCTATCCCCCCTTATGTAGGAACTGGATGTCTCCAGAGCTCTCAGGGGCCCCTCTGTGTGGGGTGATAGGCACTTAGATGTTCTCTGAGCTCCTACTGAGGTGTGCATAAATTTACCTCTGGGATGACCTCCCAACTCTCTTTGAAGTCTCTTAGCCACTTGAACTCATTTGTCTTTACCTTTTCCCCCTCATATTCAAGGTCTTTTTCCAGCTGTGTTGCCAGATGGCAATTGGTATTAATCCCTTGTTTCCAGGGAGGCTCATCCGTGGGAGTCATGTCCCACATTGGGGGCAAGGTAATGCAATCATATGCTGAGATTAGCTTAGAGAGAGGCCACATTTGAGCAACAAGGAGGCTCTCAGGTGGCAACCCTTAGGCACCCCACAACTGCAGGCTAAGTCTCAGTTACAAGAGCAAAGACTCACAAGAGTAGTCATCAATAAAAAGAACACATCAGTGGGTCATCCTCTTTTGACAGACACTGACCCTGCACTCAGAGGACTATTGCTGCCCCTTGGAGACTGTGGCAGAGCTCTCCAGGCTAGGAATTCTGATTCCCTCATTTATTGTGTGATTGTCCACCCATCATGACCATGCTCCATCTTTTGATCTTTTGAATGATTTGTATATCTTTCATGTATATTCGGATGAACTAATTCCCATGAAACTGCCCTCCCAGACACTCCCCACCAATAATCCCCTGCAGTACCCATTGCAAGCCTTCTGTAATCCAAATCCTCCATGAACATTTAGTCCATAAAATAATCAAATACACTTACTAGGAAAAAGAAACAACTATGATAAGCTTACATGCAAGAGACAACCATAAGGAAACTCAGGGGAAAAAAAAAGAAAGAAGAAAACAAAAACAATCAAACAAACAAAAAAAAAACAAAAATAAAATATAATTAGGGGATTGGGACATTCAAAAAAAATGGCCAAAAAAAAAAAAAAAGGAAATGCCTTGAAAATATATATATATTTATTCTTTTTTTTTTTCCTTTCTCTTTTCTTTTGTTTTTCCTTCCTTTTATCACTGTGTTATCGGGTGTCTGGTGTGCCGTGACACAATCCCCCTCTCAATCCCCATTGTCTCCCAAATTTTCATTTAATTTTCAAAGAAGTTTTAGGTCACAGCAAAGTCACACACGGAGTGTCGGAGACTTCCAGATACCAAACCACCCCCCCTTCCCCACTCCATATTAACTCCCCCCTTTTTTTTGGATGTTGGCATTGTTATAACTGTTATACAGAAAGCAAAATATAGCAACCAAGCATTGACAATGATTTACAATATAGTTTACAATTTAGATGATACAGTTTAATAATTTTGATGATATTTACCATGTCCTGTGTCCATTACTGTAAGGTAATGAAAAATCTTCCCCATGACCACCAAACACCCCATTAGATCTTGACTGTTCCCTTCTGCCCAGCCCCCCAGGGCCCATGATACTACCCTATCCGGATCCATGGAATGTCAAGATTCACAGTTACGTGCCCTGGGAATTTGAACCTGCCCTTCCTAATCCACCCACCCGCCAGTGCTGCACCACCAAACCCAGGAACACACCATTCATCTGCCCGATCCCCCAACATACAACCACACTCTATCCCTCTACCATAGATTATGTCCATATGGGTGATGGCTCAAAGCCTGCTCTTCTCTTACTCTCCCTTGTTAACCTATCTTTCAGACAATGGTTCTCAGAGACTGCTCACTTTCCTTAGTTCAGATCAGTGAGGTCATATACTGTTCATCCTTCAGTGCCTGGCTTGCTTCACTCAACATAAGGTGTTCAAGATTCATCCACTTTATTCCATATATTAGCACTTTGTTCCTTCTTACAGCTGAGTAATATTCCATTGTATGTATGTTCCACATTTTGCTTATCCATTCATTTGTTGATGGGCACCGGGGCTGATTCCAACTTTTGGCAATGGTGAACAATGCCGCTATGAACATTGGTGTGCATATATCTGTTTGTTTCTTTGCTTTCAGTTCTTCTGGGTATATACCCAGCAGTGGAATTGCTGGATCATATGGAAGATCTATTGTTAGTTTTCTGAGGAACCACCAAACTGTCCTCCACAGTGGTTGGACCATACCGCAGTCCCACCAGCAGTGGATGAGTGTTCCTATTCCTCCACATCCTCTACAACAGTTAGTGTCTCCTGTTTTTTTAAAAGCTGCCATTATGATTGGTGTAAGATGGTTTCTCATTGTAGTTTTGTTTTGCATTTCCCTGATAACAAGCAATGTTGAGCATTTTTTCATGTGCTTTTTAGCCATTTGTATTTCTTCCTTGGAAAAGTGTCTTTTCAGGTCACTTGCCCATTTTTTAAATGGGTTGTTTTTCCTTTTATTTTCAAGGTGTAGGATTTCTTTATATATGCAGGATATTAGGCACCTATCAGATATATTGTTGACAAATATTTTCTCCCATTGGGTAGGCTGCCTTTTTATTTTCTTAATAACATCCTTTGAGGTGCAGAAGTTTTTAATTTTGATGAGATCCCATTTATCTATTTTTTCTCTTGCTGTTCATGCTTTGGCTGTGAAGTTCATGAAACCATTTCCTATTACAAGGTCCTGTAGATGTTTCCCTACATTATTTTCCAAGGTCTTTATGGTTTTGGCTCTTATATTTAGATCTTTGATCCATCTTGAGTTGGTTTTTGTATATGGTGTGAGATGGTATTCTTCTCTCATTCTTTTGGATATTGATATCCAGTTCTCAAAGCACCACTTTTTAAAGAGGCCATTCTCTCCCAACTGAATGGGCTTCGTGGCCTTCTCAAATATCAGATGACTGTATATGCGAGGATCTATATCAGAACTCTCAATCCGGTTCCATTGGTCAGTAGGTCTATCCTTCTGCCAATACCACACAGTTTTGATCACTGTAGCTTTGTAGTATGTTTTAAAGTCAGTTAGTGTGCTACCTCCAACTTCATTTTTCTTTTTCAATATGTCTTTGACAATTGGGGGCCTCTTGCCTCTCCAAAAATAATTTGTGGTTATTTTTTCCAGTTCCTTAAAAAATACAGTGTTGTCCTTTATTGGGATTGCATTAAATCTGTAAGTTAGTTTGGGTAGGATAGACATCTTGATGATGTTTAGTGTTTCTATGCATGAACAGGGAATATTTTTCCATTTATTTAAGTCTTCTTTGATTTCCTTTAACAGTGTTGTGTAGTTTTCTGTATATAAGTCCTTTACATCTTTACTTAAATTTATTCCTAGGTATTTGATTCTTTTATTTACTATTGTAAGTGGTATTTTTTTCCTGATTTCCTCCCCAGTTTGCTCGTTATTTGTGTACAGAAATGCTACTGATTTTTGAGCATTGATCTTATAGCCTGCAACATTACTGACTCCTTTATAATTTCTAGAAGCCTTGTTGTAGATTTATCAGGGCTTTCAACATATAGGATCATGTCATCTGCAAGTAATGAAATTTTTACTTCTTCTTTTCCAATCTGGATGCCTTTTATGTCCTTTTCTTGTCTCAGTGCTCATGCAAGTACTTCTAAGACAATGTTAAATAGGAGTGGTGATAGTGGGCATCCTTGTCTTGTTCCTGATCTCAGAGGGAAGGCTTTTAGGATTTCACCATTGAAAATGATGTTAGCTTTGAGTTTTTCATATATACGCTTTATCATTTTCAGAAAGTTTCCATCTATTCCTATCTTTTGTAGTGTTTTTATGAGGAAAGAGTGCTGTATTTTGTCGAATGCTTTTTCTGCATCTATAGAAATGATCATGAGATTTTTTTTTTCTTTCATTCTGTTTATGTGGTGTATTACATTGATTAATCTTCTTATATTGAATCATCCTTGCATACCTGGGATGAAACCCAATTGGTCATGGTGTATAATCCTTTTGATATGTTGTTGAATGCAATTAACAAGTATTTTGTTAAGGATTTTAGCATCTAGGTTCATTAGAGAAATTGGTCTGTAATTTTTCTTTCTTGTAGTATCTTTATTTGGTTTTGGTATTAGGGTAGTGTTGGCATCATAGAATGAGTTAGGCAATATTCCTTCTACTTCTATTTTTTGGAAGAGCTTAAGTAGAATTGGTGTTAGCTCTTTCCGAAATATTTGGTAGAATTCAGCTGTGAAGCCATCTGGTCCTAGACTCTTAGTTGGGAGGTTTTTGATGACTGAGTCTATCTCTTTACTTGTAATTGGACTGTTGAGTTCATCTATTTCTTCTTTCATCAATGTAGGCTATTTGTGGGTTTCTAGAAACTTGTACATTTACTCTAAATTGTCATTCTTGTTGGCATATTATTTTTCAAAGTATCCTCTAATGATACTCTTTATTTCTGTGGGGTCAGTAGTGATATCACCTTGCTCATTCCTTATTTTATGCATTTGCATCTGTTCTCTCTTTTTCTTTGTTAGTCTGGCTAAGGGTTTGTCAATTTTGTTGATATTCTCGAAGAACCAACTTTTGGTTTTCTTTGTTTCCAGTGCTTTCTTATTCTCTATTTCATTTAGTTCTGCTCTAATGTTTTTTATTTCCTTCTTTCTACTTCCTTTAGGTTTAGTTTGTTGTTGTTTTTCCAGTTCCTCCAAGTGTGCAGTTAGGTCTTCAATTTTATCTCTTTCTTCTTTTTTAATATATGAATTTATGGCTATGAACTTCCCTCTCAGGACTGCTTTTGCTGCATCCCATAGGTTTTGATATGTTGTGTTGTCGTTTTCATTAGTTTCAAGGTAGTTATTGATTTCTTTTGAGATTTCCTCTTTGACCCACTGTTTGTCTAAGAGTGTGTTGCTTAATTTCCATATCCTTGTGCCTAACCTGTTTCTCTGGCCCTTAGTGATTTCCAATTTCATTCCGTTGTGGTCAGAGAAATTACTTTGTATAACCTCAGTCTTTCTGAATTCATTGAGTGTTGTTCTGTGGCCTAGCATGTTGTCTATTTTGGAGCATGTTCCATGTGCACTCGAGAAGAATGTAAATCCCGCTGTATTTGAGTGTAGTGTTCTGTATATGTCTATTAATTCCAGGTCTTCGAATGTATTGTTGAATGCCTTAGTTTCTTTATTGATTCTCTGTCTAGATATTCTGTCTAATGATGATAGTGGTGTGTTGTAGTACCCTGCAATAAATGTAGAAGCATTTACTTCTCCTCTTAGTTTTTCCAGAGTTTGCAGCACTTATTATGAGGCACCCCGGTTAGGTGTGGAAATGTTGATGATTGTCCTTGCTTCTTGAGAGATTACTCCTTTTACTAATATGTAGTGTCCATCTTTGTCTCTTACAATAGTTTTGCATTTAAAGTCTATTTTGTCTGATATTAGAATAGCTACTCCTGCCCTTTTTTGGTTATTGTTAACTTGTAAAATGGTTTTCCAGCCATTCACTTTCAGCCTCCTTGAATCCCTGGGTTGAAGGTGGGTTTCTTGTAGACAGCATATAGATCGTTCATATTTTCTTGTCCATTCTGCCAATCTGTTTCTTTTGATTGGTGAATTTAATCCATTTACATTCAGTGTTATTACTCATAACGAATTTCTTACTTCAGTCATTTTTTCTTTGGGTTAATGTATGTCATATGTTGTTTTGTTTCTCTTTTTTGAGTTTTCAGTTGTTTTTAAACTC